>CAUYWD010000232.1:0-19800 GCA_963576735.1 Bedellia somnulentella | reverse complement strand
AGATGGCGCCAGTAGATGCTTTCTACATCGCGGTATGATTTCTTATTTTACATACATACATATACTCACGGCTGTAAATCCCTAGGAGGGGTAGCCAGAGCTGTTGAATTAAAAATTCCTCAGCCACTTTTGGAAAGTTGAGTGTTAAACTTTCGTTGTTTGTTTTTGCCGGCACTTTAAATAGTGTTAAACTTTCCAGCTATTTGTTGTTTACTGTCAGGTTAGTAGCGGAGTTAAGATTGAACTTGCACGAAGCTTTTTGGACGTACTTTGCTTTTAAACTAGCTCGTTGTAATAAGAAAACTTCCAATACACCATTAGTGCCATTTGTAAAACAGCTGTATTCATGTTCAGTTTTTAATAGGATTTCAGAGGAATAATGCTTATTAAAGGATTTGTTAAATTAAAGAAGATTTTTGAGTAACTTTCTAATATTATATATCGCAGTGTAGTGTCGGCTTAGAATAACACTACCCCATTTCTACCCGTGGGTGATCGTAAGAGGCGACTAAGGGTATAGGGGCTTTTTAAGTAACTTTTGGGCGATATGGTTGGAGACCCGTCGCCAAAAACATTTATTATTACCATCTTTTTCCCAAATCAACTTCCAAAAGTGGCTGAGGAGTTTCTCATTCCAAAGCTCTGACTACCCCGTTAAGGGATTTATAGCCGTGAGTATATGTATGTATGTATATTTCTAATATGAGCTGTATTGGTTTAAACTAAATGATTGCAATGTTTGTGATTGGTGGTCAGTTATTTATATTATAACAATTGTCTTAGTTCCGAGAATCGCCTCAATAGATTTCCACTGGAAGAGATTGGGCAGGTGGTAATTTTCTGAGCTAAGAATATAAAGATGCAACCCAAAACTACTCATTTTTAATTCTCTTGCTTAGGAATTCGAAGGCAACCAACGATTTACATTAATTTAATACTTGAATGTCCTTCGCCACCGCGTGTTGCAACTTTAATCTACTTCCTTTTGTTCCCGGAAAATAAGGTGGGTCTGTTAATGAGAAGAAATTATTCTAAGTTAGCATACTTAACTTGTTTGTTACAATAATAGCTTAAATAAAATACATACATACATATACTCACGGCTATATTTCCCTAGAAGGGGTCAAAAAATCCCTTAATAGCCCCATACCGTTAGTCGCCTCTTACGTACACCCACCGGAAGAAATGGGTAGTGCTATTCTAAACCACTACACGGCAAAAATTAACAATATTAATCTGTAGACATATGGATATGGAAAGCAGTAACATGAAATTTTCTCCCTCATCGTCGTACTTCAATCACTCTTTCACCACTTTCATTCACCCTTACCGTCACGTGACAAAGCATAAAAATCCTTTGTTTCATGCCAAATAAAGGGCAATGACGTTGTACCCAAGCCACTTAATAGAAAGTATTTTTTTAAAATAGCAAAAAAAAAAGCATAAAAGTAGAGTCAATGCATTGGAAATGAGATCCCTCAGAAGTATATGTAATATAAGGTTGTGCGACAGAGTAAAAAATAGTTTGGTTCGTGAACATTTAGATGTGAAAGAGGTGGAAGTGCGCAAGATAGAGAAAGGAATGTTAAGGTGGTTTGAGCACATAGTGTGGTTAATAGAGGACGGCCGCGTAACACGTTTGAAGACCATATCGTAAACGATCTTACGAAGGCTAAAGTCCGTCGTGAAAAGAATAAAAGAGCATGTGTGGGAAAAATTATGAATGTCATAGAAGCAAGAGAGATTTATCAGGATCGTACCAAATACCGATCGATAGTCTCTACCTATCCCAATAAAAACGATGTGGCCGTCCGCTATTAATATGTTTTCGTTTCTTTTTACTATAACTTAACATTTATATAAATATATAATTGTACTTGTTAATTGTTAAGCTGTGTAGTGTCGGCATAATAGCACTACCCCATTTCTTCCGGTGGGTGTACGTAAGAGGCGACTAACGGTATTGGGGCTTTTAAGGGATTTTCGGGCGATGCTGTTGGAGACCCATCACCAACAACCTTTATTTCACCATCTTTTCCCCACGCAACTTCCAAAAGTGGCTGAGGAATTTCTGATTCCTTAGCTCTGGCTACCCCTTTTTAGGGATTTCTAGCCGTGAGTATATGTATGTATGTATGTTGTTAATATATATTATTATATTTTAGTTTAGAAAGGCACTAAGATAGATGTAAGTCAAGCATATTGTTCCTTATGTTGTTATTATTTAGCTGCAAGTCTACCAAATAAATAACTAAACATTAAAAATCAACTTTGGCCCAATATATCTCTTTCACCAATTAACTAAGATGACATTTCTTTGACTTATTCATAAATAGGTTTTAACTCTGCTTAATGCATAATAAATATAAACTGAATTTTCGTCTCAAAAGTTCTTGCCATTAATATCATTCTCCTTTTTTTTAATTTCCTTTCAGGGAGCTGAACGTGACTTGTCTCGCAGCCAAAAATATTTTACACTTTGGTCTGAACAACTTTTGTTAAAAATATTTGGAACAGCTGTTATTCCCAAAAAGGTGGTAAAAGAAAGAAGTTTTTTTGAAAGGTTTTTAACCACACCGCTCAACAATCACTTAAAAGCTCTGATACCCTTGCTCCCTGGTAAATGTGGATTAGCTACGCAGCTTTTCTTATTTTGTAATTAAATAATTTATTATTTATTTAAAAAGGCAGGTGTTCGTAGTACGAAGAATAAAAGAGCATCTATGAAAAGATTGATGGATGTGAATGAAGCTAGAGAGGTTTGCCAGGATCGTACAAAGTGGCGATCGATAGTCTCTGCCTACCCCAATGGGAACTAACGGCGTGAGAATCTGTATGTATGTATATTTATTTGGCCTTACAACAGTCAAACTGTACTCTTGTGTTATTTTATGTGAGTACTACGATTTTTAAGTATATTTTCACGAAAGGTTTATTTAGATCAGTAAGTCTGATAAATTTACAAGTCTAATGGAAAAAATATGTCGCTCTTTATAGATTTCAAACTGGCCTACACCAATTTGTCTTTTCTAAAGTCATATGTGTGGTTAATTTATCATGGTTGTTAACGGTGAGGGAAAACATCGTGAGGAAACCCACATGCCTGAGTTGTACTTAGTCAAAACGTTCGTACAAAACGGCGATAGGCCTGCCCCCTATCACGTGAGTACACTGTCTAAGCAAAACGTGGGTACCTTCTCTGGACACTAGATGGCGCTGCCATGTGAGTTCAGAAGTATTGGTACCTCTGCCAACCCCTTCGGGGATAAACGGCGTGAACGTTTATGTTTATGTTTATGTTATGTATTATGTAGTTATATATGTATGTGTTCATATTCGTTAAATATCTATATTATTTTGTATGATTAATATTTATATTGTTATTTAAAAGTGATTATGGATTGAGAATGGGTGGATTCATCATTAAATGCCTCTTATATGCCGACGATCAAGTGCTACTTGCATCATCGGTGGAAGAGCTGAAAGAGATGATGAATATTGCATGTGCGTCTTTTGAGAAAAAGGGAATGAGGGTGAATGTGGATAAAACAAAAACTATGGTTTTTGAGAGAGAGGTGAATATGACCGAATGCGTGATTGAGATTAATGGTAAGAAAGTGGAACAAGTGAAAGAGTTTGTATATTTGGGAAGTTTGTTTACTAGGGATGGAAAGTGTGATGAAGATATCGAGAGAAGAGTGAAAAAGGGTAATGCGGTAAATGGAGCACTGGATAGTCTAATGTCTAGTCAGTCGGTGTCTGCAAAGGCCCGAATGGCTGTGCATGATGCTGTCCTCGTTCCTACGCTTATGTATGGCAGTGAATGTTGGGTGTGGCAGAAGAAGCATGAAAGTAGAGTGAATGCAGTAGAAATGAGATCCCTCAGAAAAGTGTGTAATGTAAGGTTATGTGATCGTGTGAGGAATGATGTGATTCGTGAAAGGTGTGGTGTAAAAGATGATATTGTAAGAAAGATAGAAAAAGGAATGTTGAGATGGTTTGGGCACATAGAGAGGATGGATGACAGTAAATTGGTGAAAGAGATATATAGAGCCAATGTGGAAGGTAATGTTAGTAGAGGACGACCTCGGAGGACACATTTGGATCAAATAGAACATGTGCTCAAAAAGGCAGGTGTCCGCAGTATGAAGAATAAAAGAGCATGTATGAAAAGATTGATGGATGTAAACGAAGCCAGAGAGGTTTGCCAGGATCGTACAAAGTGGCGATCGATAGTCTCTGCCTACCCCAATGGGAACTAACGGCGTGAGAATATGTATGTATGTATGTATGTTATTTAAATTAAATAAGTTAGTTGTAAGTAACCTTAATAGATTATTATGTTTTTTTTTTTTGGTTTTGTCTTGTGCATCTACCCAAATAATTAATTTATCGAGCTCACCTTCCAAAGGTTGTCTGGAAGAGATCGCTTTTAGCGATGAGACCGCCAATTGTACCTCACTGTTTGATCATATTATTACTTTTGTAAATTTGTGTTTGATGTGCAATAAAGAATTATTCTATTCTATTCTAAATTATGTTTGACACTACATTTAAGGCTTATAAAAGCTGGAGACTGGAGAAGTAAGAGAGATTTGTTCAGATGGTGCAAAGGCCTCAGTGTAATTAAGTATACAAGGCAAGCTAAAACGTGTAAGCTAGCTTAGCATACAATAAGTTCACAATCAATAAAAATTGTCTGGAAGAAATGTTTTTTAGCCCATTGTATTTAATTGTAAAACTGTTTAGTACATTGTGTTTTGATTTGCAATAAAGATTTTTCTATTATATTCTATTCTAAAATATAAGATTAGAGCTAAAGGCACTATATAAATCACAGATATAGACTACGACCACCAACATGTTTCAACAGTAAATAAATAAAGTTAGAAGCGAGATGTTTACCATGAATGGCGTGGGATTACGGTCCGCAAGGCAATATGGCGTCATCTGACTTCCGGAACGCGCGTGACGCGTCATCAGTAAACAGCCTACCAATAAAGGTTGTTTGCGAACGACTACGTTTAAATAGTTCAAGGCTTTATTTTGTTAATGATCCTGATGCTATTTGAGATTTTACAAAGGATTTTAATTGCGGACTCTGCGATTTTGTACTTCAATCTGGTTCCAGTGTGATTTATTTATTGTACTTGAAGTATTTACTATATTGTGATTTAGCCAGCCTTTATTAGTTTGGTCAGAATCTAAGAATAGTGTAACACACATTTAGTAAATTATTTTGCTGTAGATTTTGCTTTTGTCTTATAGAATTAATAAATTGTAGAAGTTGTGGCATCAAAACTTCGAGCATATCTTCAAAATAACTCATTAGTAAATTTTTTTTAAAAAAATGTTGAGAAATACATTTTAGATCTGATGTAGTTTTCTTTCCTTTGATGTCTTTATATACATAACATTGATTATTATGTAAAATATTTTTTTCTTTCTTAATTAGGTAGCTATATCTGTTTGTGTGCACACCAATCTACATGACTGTTTTTTTTTATTCTAAAGCTTTGGCTACCCCTCTTATTAGACAATTGATGTCCTCCCCAAAGATTTATCATAACCACCCACCCAGTGTGCTGTCCTCATCAACCAGCGTCCCACATTATTCACCAAGTTATCGGTCCACCTTATTTGAGGCCTATTCACTCTGCGTCATCCGACCTGCGAGCCGCAATGACCGTCAAGCTTGGGGAGCAATGTGCCCTGCTCAATGCAACTTCAGATTTAAAACTATTGGGGCTATGTCACCTACCCTGATTCATCTACGAATGTCTTCGTTGAGCATTTGATTACTTAGTGAAACTCCTAACATAGCACCTTGGGTGACTTTTATCCTTCTGATGAAACATACATACATACATATACGCACGGCTATAAATCCCTTAAATAAAATAAATAAAATAAAATAAAATAAAATTTGTTTATTTCGGACACTTCCATATGTTGTTAGCATATCTTAAAAATAGGTTAGTATATTAAAACTAGGTAAGTACAAAAAAGTAATAATAATTCAGTTCAAATATTTGCCCAACCGAACTCCAGGCACACTGACGTGCATATTAACGCAGTGCCTCTGGAATGGGCAATCGGGCTTATTATTCAAGACCTTCAGGATACTGTTCGAGCTTCCTCTCACCCTCCTTAGCATTGAGGCCGTCCTTTTGCGCAACACTGTGGTAAAGCCGTCTGTGTGCGCTAGTGCAAACATTCCGGAGGCACTGCAGAAGCGAGGAAGCCCCAACAGCATCCTGAGGCAATTATTATATTGAACACGAAGGGCGCTGAGAGCCCGCCGCGTACAGCTGACCCATAGACTGCATGTGTACAGGGTTTGGCAGAAGGCTTTAAAAAGTGTAATTTTAACCTCTGCGTTACACTTTGCAAATCTACTAAGGGGTAGCCCGAGCTGAGAAATTGGAAATTCCTCAGCCACTTTTGGAAGTTGAGTGGTGAAAAGATGGTAGAATAAGAATTGTTGGTGATGGGTCTCCAACCGCATCGCCCAAAAATCCCTTAAAAAGCCCCAAGTCCGTTAGTTGCCTCTTACGTACACCCACCGGAAGAAATGGGGTAGTGCTATTCTAAGCCGACACTACACTACACAGCTCTGATGAGACTCATTGCAAAAGGCTAAGTCTCTGTGCCGTAAATCTTACCTGGGACCATACATTGGTCCAAGAACTTTGTCTTAAGAACTTAACTAACGTTACCTGTGAGGCAGCATAAACACGCTCATTACGGAAATCTTTCGGGAAGCCTATGTCTCTCTATATATCTTCGGGTCATAGTCTCTAATGTTTAGACCACGCAGGCAGTTGCAAGGCAAAAGGTTCTTACAATAATACAATTCTTTTGTGACAAAATATCATTACGCAAATTAGCTAGATACCCCTTTTAGGGAGTAAAACCGTAATTTATGTTTGTCCCAAAAATATGCCCTATAAAAAAGTTACAACCGAACTGAACAGACGGACATCTCATTATTACAGTTTTTATTACACAGCCATTTCGCAAAGTCGGCATCAAAAGTGCTCCAGACAATGATATAAAATGTATATAATGGTGAAACTAATAAAAGTAATGGATGCAATAACTGCGTCAGTCATTTAACTGAGTGCCACCATTGTAAATTTTATACAAACAGTCTGACTGGGTTGGTCTTTAACTACTGAAGAACTTATAATATTTTGAAAGGAAGAAAGAAAGAAAGAAAGAAAACATTTATTCATTGCTACATACAAAGAAAAGCACAGTTACACTCAGATACATTAAGAAACACTTAACAATCAACATAAAGAAAAGTAAACATAAATTTCATAAAAAATAATAAAAATATCACAAAGGAAAAGAAGATCAACAATGGAATACAGCAAATTAAACACAGATATACATTTAAAATAATATTACTTGTACTTAAATGCCTGCGTAGCAATGAACTGGTGACTGCCTCAGTATTATTGTTGTGAGTAAAACCTCACAACACTGGTTTTCAGTCAGCACCTTTGAAGGGTGTCACGGACTTAAATTAATAAAAATATTTATTGAAATAATAATACAATAAGAATAAAACAAAATTAACATTTATTAAAAACTTACTTATTTATATACCACTTGTATTTGCAATATATATAAACAGTATCTTTAATGAAATGCACAATAAGCATATGTGAAATATATATATATATAAAAACAGAAATGGACATATTAAATATTTATATAATGAAACTGGAGAGATTTTCCAGGAACGTACAAAGTGGCGCTCAATAGTCTAGCTATCCCAATGGGAACTAAAGGTGTGAAAATGTGTATGTATGTATTAATATATGTATGTATGAATGTATATACCTTAATGTATATAATTTTGCACGACAGGCGGGAAGTAATAATAATAATTATAATGTTAAATACTATGTACGGGTAGCCGCTGGAATGAATGGATTTTGCTTAGCTAGCAGATACTTTTTAAGCTTTCGCTTAAAAAACACTTACTAGTTGCATTTTGGATGGGTGGGGGAAGGTCATTCCAGCATTTAGACGCCGCAAACCCGAAACTGCCTCGAAACGCCGCTGTCCGATGCATCGGTAAAATTGCCCTGATTTTAAAATGGTGATCTCTGTTAGACCATTGCAATTTATGATATAAATAACTAGGACTCTCATTGTATACCACACCGAACAGCAGCGTCGCAAGATGTAGTTGCCTACGTGCCTGCATTTTCAATAGTCTGGCGTCGTCCAAATACGGGGTGACATGAGATCGCGGAGGGATGGGAAAACAAAAACGTGCACATGCGTTTTGCACACGCTGTATCACTTTCTGCGTCCGTCCAAGAATACAGCTCCCAAAGACAACGTCACAGTAGTTTAACCTCGATAATATCAATGATTCACAAAGGTGAACACGCAAATCCACACTTAGGTAATATCGAATATTATAAAGGACTTTGAGACGATAAAAACAATTACCTACAACTGATAAGATGTGGTTTTCGAACCGTAGTTCCCCATCCATCAGCAGACCAAGGTTTCTTGCTTCATCGACTGTTTCTATGGGTTGCCCACTGATAACTGTACTATTGTCTGGAAGAGATTCCAATGTATTACGTATCTGATTCTTTGATCCAAGCACCATGTACTTGGACTTGCTAGGATTCAGGACTAGACAGTTCCTTTCCGACCAGGCCACAATTCGTTCAAGTTCAGCATTAAGTATTTTGGCCGCATCTAAGGCTTTATTAGGTAGCGTCGAGATATACAATTGTAAATCATCGGCATAAAGATGGAATTTACAATATTTAATACTTTTTATAATATCAGCCGTATACAATATAAAAATTAGCGGACCCAAAATCGAGCCTTGTGGCACTCCTCTTAACTGCTCGTTAGCAGACGATGTTTGAATGCTGCCATCTCGTTTTCGAAGTTCCACAAATTGGAACCTGCCAGTCAGGTAACTATCAAACCAACGAATCGTCGCAGAATCAAAGCCGTAATATGCCATCTTGGACAGTGTTTTGACACTGCATAAACACTCAAAAGCCCTGGAGAAGTCCAACAAAGTTAGTATTGTACTTTTGCCTCTATCTTGGTCACAAAGAACATTATCAATGACATCTAAGAGTGCAGTAGCAGTTGAGTGTCCTTTACGAAAGCCCGATTGAAGCTCGGGCAAGATGCTATTATCCTCCAGGTACTTTACAAGCTGATCACACACAACCCTTTCCACTATCTTTGAAGCGCAAGGAAGGATACTAATTGCACGGAGATCAGAAATAAGGAGAGGATTAGGTTTTTTTGGTAAAGGGGATATTTTTGCAATTTTCCAATTTGAAGGAAACTTGTTAGTCGCCATACTTTTGTATCATTTTGCATCTCTAGAGATGAATATCCGTCACTATGCTTTGTAGGTTTACACGATCATATTAGTCCGTTTGCCCCTTTGGTTTTCACAATAATGTGCATCGATATTTGTCATGCAAAAAATACTTTTATCTGTGTAGGGCCGGCTTGAGTTTTAGTAACTCATTACTTGGGGACTTTTTGAACAACGCGTTAGCTCAATGGGTAGAACACCGGTTAACGTGTAAGCGACTAGTGTTCAAATCCCGGGTCGATCATACACCAATTTGTCTTTTCTAAAGACATATGTGTGGTTAATTTATCATGGTTGTTAACGGTGAGGGAAAACATCGTGAGGAAACCCACATGGCTGAGTTGTACTTAGTCATGTGACCGTGTATTTGTACAAAACGGCGATAGGCCTGCCCCCTATCACGTGAGTACACTGTCCATGCAAAACGTGGGAACTCTGAACGCCAGGTGACAATGTCACGTGATGTTCAGAAGTATTAGTACCTCTGCCAACCCGTTCGGGGATATTCGGCGTGAACGTTTATGTTATGTTATGTAATGTTATGTTTATTTAGATCAGTAAATCTGATAAATTTACAAGTCTAATGGAAAAAATATGTCGTATGTATATCGATAATTTTGAGTGGAGTATTCAGATAAAATAGAACTACATACATGCATACATATACTCACGGCTATAAATCCCATAATTTAATGTTTTTTGACATGAATTCCTCATGTGGGGATTATTACTCATAAATAAAAGATGTTATTAAAGGAAAGAAAAATTTCGACACTGGCGGGGTTCGAACCCGCGACCTTCGGGTATACGCCCCCGAAGGTCGCGGGTTCGAACCCCGCCAGTGTCGAAATTTTTCTTTCCTTTAATAACATCTTTTATTTATGGGCTATAAATCCCTTAACGGGGTAGCCAGAGCTTTGGAATGAGAAATTCCTTAGCCACATTTGGAAGTTGATTGGGGAAAAGATGGTAATAATAACTGTTTTTGGTGACGGGTCTCCAACCACATCGCATAAAAACCACTTAAAAACCCCTTATACCCTTAGTCGCCTCTTACGATCACCCACGGGTAGAAATGAGGTAGTGTTATTCTAAGCCGACACTACACGGCTAGAACTAGATAATCAATTATCCATAAGTGCTATATTAAAAACTCATATTTGTTTGATAACAACCAATCTTGTAGGACATTCTCAGCATTCAAGAACACGCATTTAATCTATAAATAAATTATGTTAAGTATGTAGTTATATATGTATGTGTTCATATTCGTTAAATATCTATATTATTTTGTATGATTAATATTGATATTGTTATTTAAATTATATAAGTTAGTTTTAAGTATGCTTAATAGAATATTATGTTTTTTTGGCCTTGTCTTGTGCATCTACCCAAATAATTACTGCTTAGATGACTGTGATTTTATCAAAAAACCGTAACAGTGTTTGACCTTCAATGTTATTTCAAAGACATTCGTTTTGCAGTTTATTAATATCGAGAATCATAGGTTTGTTTAGAATAATATCGTAATAATTTCATTAGTGATCACAAATTCGTGATTTTTTTTGCAATCAGCAACATTTTTATTAAACATTTCACTTCATTTGCATGTCGCTACACGATTCTATCAATCGATGACGTCATCAAGTACAAAAGTCGAACAATCTTGAAAATATCATAACTTTAAAATTAGTTATTTTAAATGAAAAATTTTCAAATTATTCTTTTATTTTCGGGTTTCCTATCGAATAAAAATATCTAATAAATACAATAAAAAAACTTCGCATACCGAATTGTACCTCACTGTATACTGTTTGATCATATTATTATTTTTGTAAATTTGTGTTTGATTTGCAATAAAGAGTTATTCTATTCTATTCTAAATTATGTTTGACACTACATTTAAGGCTTATAAAAGCTGGAGACTGGAGAAGTAAGAGAGATTTGTTCAGATGGTGCAAAGGCCTCAGTGTAATCTATCTATACATACGAGGGAAGGTCCAAAAGTTCGCGGAATGGAAGGGAAGGGAGGGGGACAGGTAATATCTCGCGCTAGCAGGCTAATAAGCATCAAATTAAGAGTATATAAGCCAAATTTCTTCCCTCTATGATCATTCGTTATTGAGTTACCGTCGAGAGAAGAACTTATTTCGGAAGTGATCTGCAACTATGGAGAAAATTGAACATCGGGCTGTCATCAAGTTCCTCACCAAACAAGGGAAAAGCCCAAAAACCATCATGGAAGAAATGGAATCTGTTTATGGGGAACAATGCCCGTCTAAAACCATGATTTACAAGTGGAATGGACTTTTCAAACATGGGAGAGAGTCCATCGAAGATGACCCCCGCTCCGGGCGCCCTGTAGAGGCCACCTCATCGGACATTGTGGAAAAAATTGAAAAACTTATATTGGAGGACGCTAGACTGAAGAAAAAACAATTATCTGCAATAACTGTAGTATCTGAAACTACTATTTTGAGGATATTGCATGACCATCTTGGTATGACAAAAGTGAGTGCAAGATGGGTCCCGCGAATGCTCACGCCACTTCAAAGAAAGCAGCGAGTCGACGCGTCAAAGCACTTTTTGGAGATCTGTGGCGAGGAACCGGCCAGAGTTTTGGACCGGATTGTTACTGGAGATGAAACTTGGGTTCATCATTATGAACCTGAATCAAAACAAGAGTCGATGCAGTGGCATAAAAAGGGTACACCACCCCCTAAGAAGTTTAAGGTGTCAGAATCTGTAGGAAAGATGATGGCCACGATTTTTTGGGATACGGAAGGAATTTTGATGATCGACTACAAAGCAAAAGGTGTCAACATAACCGGCGAATACTACGCTTCACTCCTGAAACAGCTAAAGCAGGCCATCAAAGAAAAAAGAAGAGGAAAATGGTCACAAGGGGTCCTGCTCCTTCACGACAATGCCCCCGTTCACAAGAGCCATACTGCGATGGCTGCCTTGCACAGATGTGGGTTCGAGACACTAGTCCACCCACCCTATAGTCCAGACCTAGCCCCCAGTGACTATTTTTTATTTCCCAAAATGAAAAAAGACCTCAGGGGAAGAAAGTTTACCCAGGACGAAGAGGTCAAGGAAGCAATTTTAGCCCATTTTGAGGGCAAAGAGAAAAAATATTTTTTTGAGGGTATTGAGAAGCTAATCTCTCGATCCAAAAAGTGTATTGAACTTAAGGGGGACTATGTAGAAAAGGAAAAATAAAATTATTTTGAAATCATTTTCTTTTCATTTCCATTCCGCGAACTTTTGGACCTCGTAGTATAAAATGAAGTTGCGAAGGGCGCCCAAAATGTGTTTGTTACCTAGGATCTCAAAAACTACTATATTAATAGCTATGCGGTTTTAATGCAATAATGGAAAGAAGACATTCCAAGGATTCTATAAGTGTATAATTTAGGTGTACCTACTTAAGAAATTATTAGAGTAATCGTAACAGTTATCAGACGGACGGAAGAAAAACGAGCTTTTTGGAGGCTTGCATTGCGTGCGCTGCTGAAATAACTCAAAATACAGAATAACAATGTATCGGGGAATTATTTTTCTCAAAAAGTTCTATAAAAAGGTTTAGCCACAATAACGATTTTAGTGGTGTTCAAGTTTAATTTACGAAATATCTTATTTTTCAATTACTCGATGTTCCTACCGACATAGACCAATAAACATAAAACAAAATGCATATAAAATTAAAGCTGATGAAATGAGGATTCCGAATATATACATATTATAACACTTTTATGTTCATATTAATACACAAGATGCATTTACAATGCCGAGGGCAGAGATGGCGGCGGCGGCGGCGGCTGCGTTCCGTCGTTGTGTCAGTCGGTCGGTCCGCATAGCACGACAGTGGCGGCGAGTGGCGGCGCGCAGCGGCGACGGCGGTGGTGGGGTTGGGCTCATGTTGAGGTGCGCAACCCGAACGGCCAGACACATAAGGGCAGACAACGTTGATGGTTGTGTCGAATTATGCCATTTTCAGTGCGGGGCGCGGCGCTTCGTTTCAAGTTTACAATTGATTTTTAAAATTTAATTTATGTGATGTGTTATGAATTAAATAATAATTTTGTACAAAGAAACCTTGAATTGGTAAAAAATAGGTAGTTAAGTTTCAGTTAAAATAAATAAGTAGGTACTTAGGTATAAGAAAGGTCTTTTCATTACTTACTGTAAATATTGATGTTAAAAATTTAATAATCTAATTAAAAAGTAAATAGATATAATATATAGGTACGTATAGGTAGGTTCTGTCAAAACATCGAATTCTTTATTGAAAATTGAAAAAAAAAATTACTGTAAATATCGATTTATAAAGCCTAAAAATTCATAAAAAAATCTTTACTTAACTAACTGATTCTTTTTAAGTAGGTATTACGTACGTTGATAAAAAAAATGCCTCGGCGTAAACAAAATATAGGTCCACAGACTTCAAGAGCTAAATGAATGCGCGTATCTCGGGCAAATGAATCACAGGAAGAAAATGAAGCTAGGTTGACTAGAGGACGGGTAAGGCGTCGTCGTTTGCGTGGAGAATCAGTTTTGACCGCTGACGAAAACAGTGCACGTACCGTATCAGAAATTCAAATGGACACTGCCACCACTGCTGCTGACCAAGAAAACATCCAAAATTCTACTGTCCTATGGATTAATAAAGAGTGTTCTGGCATGAATTATGAATCTACAATAGACTATAAAAATGATTCTTCTATATCCTTGGGGAGTTTAAATGTCATCTGCCAACATTAGTCTGCTTTTAAATGGAAAGACGAATCAAAAGGGTTTTGCTGTTTACAAGGAAAAATCAAAATTAATATGATTTCTACACCACCTGAACCTTTACATTCGCTTCTAACGGGTGAACATCCAAAGAGCAAATTCTTTTTGAAAAACATACGTCTCTATAATAGTGCGTTTCAAATGACGTCATTCATGAGTAGGTACACAAGTAGTCGAGCGGGGGTTTATGCCAACATTTAAGGTACAAGGACAAGTTTACCATTTGGCGGGTAGCCTTTTCCCCCTTCGGCCGGATGACCACAAATTTTCAACCAACCAACCAACTCTCATACTTTGTCCAATTCTCTTACTCTCTTTAAAAAATAAAAAATATTTAAAGAAACTCAATTTTAAACTACCTACCGGTAATTTATTAGTTTTCCGTAATTAATAAAGTTCCTAGGTCTGTCCATCTGTCAGATATAATAATTGGCAACTTATTATCACTTTGAATTGGAAGGAATTTCTATTTTCATAACTACAGCTGTAAAAGTCGAAAAAGTAAAAGAAGAAGAAATGTTTTTTAGCCCATTGTATTTAATTGTAAAACTGTTTAGCTCTACATTGTGTTTTGATTTGCAATAAAGATTTTTCTATTATATTACATACATACATATACTCACGGCTATAAATCCCTATAAAGGGGTAGCCAGAGCTAAGGAACTAGAAGTTCCTCAGCCACTTTTGGAAAATTGAGTAAGGAAAAGATGGCAAAATAAAGGTTGTTGGTGATGGGTCTCCAACCGCATCGCCCAAAAATCCCTTAAAAGCCCCAACACCGTTAGTCGCCTCTTACGTACACCCACCGGCAGAAATGGGGTAGTGTTGTTCTGAGCCGACACTACACAGCATTCTATTATATTATATTCTAAAATATAAGATTAGAGCTAAAGGCACTATATAAATCACAGATATAGACTACGACCACCAACTTGTTTCAACAGTAAATAAATAAAGTTAGAAGCGAGATGTTTACGCGAGTACATGAATGGCGTGGGATTACGGTCTGTAAGGCAATATGGCGTCATCTGACTTCCGGAACGCGCGTGACGCGTCATCAGTAAACAGCCTACCAATAAATGTTGTTTGCGAACGACTACGTTTATTAATGATCCTGATGCTAATTGAGATCTTACAAAGGATTTTAATGTCGGACTTTGCGATTTTGTACTTAAATCTGGTTCCAGTGTGATTTATTTATTGTATTTGAAGTATTTACTATATTGTGATTTAGCCAGCCTTTATTAGTTTGGTCAGAATCTAAGAATAGTGTAACACACATTTAGTAAATTATTTTGCTGTAGATTTTACTTTTGTCTTATAGAATTAATAATTTGTAGAAGTTGTGGCATCAAAACTTCGATCATATCTTCAAAATAACTCATTAGTAAAATATATTTTTAAAAAATGTTGAGAAATACATTTTAGATCTGATGTAATTTTCTTTCCTTTGGTGTCTTTATATACATAATATTGATTATTATGTAAAATATTTTTTTCTTTCTTAATTAGGTAGCTATATCTGTTTGTGTGTAAATACTATACACCAATCTACATGACTGTGATTTTTATTCTAAAGCTTTGGCTACCCCTCTTATTAGACAATTGATGTCCTCCCCAAAGATTTATCATAACGACCGGTAGTGTGCTGTCCTCATCAACCAGCGTCCCACATTATTCACCAAGTTGTCGGTCCACCTTATTTGAGGCCTATTCACTCTGCATCATCCGACCTGCGAGCCGCAATGACCGTCAAGTTTCGGGAGCAATGTGCCCTGCTCAATGCCACTTCAGATTTCAAACTATTGGGGCTATGCCACCTACCCTGATTCATCTACGAATGTCTTCGTTGAGCATTTAATTACTTAGTGAAACTCTAAACATAGCACCTTGGGTGACTTTTGTCCTTCTGATGAGACTCATTGCAAAAGGCTAAGTCTCTGTTCCGTAAATCTTACCTGGGACCATACATTGGTCCAAGAACTTTGTCTTAAGAACTTAACTAACGTTACCTGTGAGGCAGCATAAACACGCTCATTACGGAAATCTTTCGGGAAGCCTATGTCTCTCTATATATCTTCGGGTCATAGTCTCTAATGTTTAGACCACGCAGGCAGTTGCAAGGCAAAAGGTTCTTACAATAATACAATTCTTTTGTGACAAAATATCATTACGCAAATTAGCTAGATACCCCTTTTAGGGAGTAAAACCGTAATTTATGTTTGTCACAAAAATATGTCCTATAAAAAAGTTACAACCGAACTGAACAGACGGACATCTCATTATTACAGTTTTTATTACACAGCCATTTCACAAAGTCGGCATCACAGATCTGTATTTGAATAGATAACGCAAGTGTCATTTCTTGTATAGAAACCAAGCGTGCCATTATTTTTCCACCTACTGTGCCGTCACATGAGCAATTTAGTGATGGGAACTCCCCG
Source organism: Bedellia somnulentella (assembly GCA_963576735.1). Lineage (NCBI taxonomy): Eukaryota > Metazoa > Arthropoda > Insecta > Lepidoptera > Bedelliidae > Bedellia > Bedellia somnulentella. The sequence continues at coordinate 3,177 of CAUYWD010000232.1, read as the reverse complement.
TCAGCGCGTAAACGATTCAATCGATTATATTCGAGTGCATCGACAGACGAATGATAAATTGTCAGAAGAATGATAAATCTAGATTTATACCTGTTTTTTAATAACGCTATTTTCTCATGGTCACATTTTTATTCTGAGCAACTCTTCCTACATTATTTTCCTCCACCACTACATCTTCTCGGAGAACAACGATCTAAATCAGTGAGTTAATGAGTCAGTTAGTCAGTGAGTAGTTCAGTAGCCTTTATTATTATGATAACTTGTCCTTATTGATAACCTACCTAATTAACTAGTTTTAATAATTTGTTCTCGGAAAGTTACAAAATGATTTAAAAAAACCCTGAGAAGAAATTTTATCTACAAAAAGGAAAGCCAGTAGAAGGCGCTATGACAAAATATAATAGATTTAAAAAAAAAAAACAAATAAAATAACTTGTAGAGAAGGAAAAATAATCAAGTATTTTTTTTTTCGTTGTCTGTTTTTCTCCAGGCTGTATCTCATAAACAGTGATAACTAGAAAGCTGAAATTTTCACAAATGACGTATTTCTGTTGCCGCTATAACAACAATCACAAGTAAAAAAAGGATTTTAAAGGGGGCCCCTTGCAATAAACGTGTTTTTTTCCGTATTTGTTTGCTCAATATTAAAACGTTAATAAGTAGATACTTAAAATTTTCACAGTAGATTTACTTGTAAATCACCTTTCAAAATAAATAATGAAATAACAGTAAAGTAAATATCAAAGGGCAAATATCCCATACAAAAACGTTATTTTCTATTATAGATGATAGTACGGAACTCTTTGTTTGTTCAATATTGGAAATAAAAAAAAACAAAGTAGTGTAACAAACTCTTCAACATTTGCTGAATATGTAGAATTATCAGAAGCAGTAACAGAATTAAATTTTCTCATTTGTGTAATGAATGATGTCTTAACTAAGGTTTGTAAACCAGTTAAAATCTATGAAGATAATTCAGCAGCTGTAGCTATTTCTAAGTATGGAAACTTTACAAAGAATTCTAAGCATATTGAAGTTCACTATCATTTTGTAAATTAAAATGTATAGCAGGGAAGTATACAAAATAGAGTCAGAAAATAAAATTGCAGATAACTAAATTTAAAGGAGTATAGTTCCCTAATTGATTATAATTACTGTAGTACTTAAGAAGCTTTGAACTTATGTGAGGAGGCGTGTTCGTGTATATATTGTAACGTTACTTCTCACTCCTGGGATGCTATAGCTACCCAGAAGCCAGAAGTAACTAAGAGAAGAAAGAAAGAAAAAGGATACTGAATAATAGAAGATATATATATTACAACAACGTTTATTATAAATAAAAATATCCTAAAACAATCCTAATAAAACCTATCAAAAACACTAAACCTATCAATATAATATAATATAAAAAACTCAGCTTTAGCGTCAGCTCCTGTTGCGATGGGTGGCGAATTTAACACGAAACCAAGCGCCTCCGGGCGCCTGCGTCAGCAAGGGTAGCTCGACGGGGTAAGGGTTGCGACTCCAGCTTTCTGACTGCGTCAACCAGGGCAGCTCAAAAGAAGGGGCTGCGACTCCGGGAAGCTTGCGTCAACCAGGGCAGCAGGAGCTGACGCTAAAGCTGAGTTTTTTATATTATATTATATTGATAGGTTTAGTGTTTTTGATAGGTTTTATTAGGATTGTTTTAGGATATTTTTATTTATAATAAACGTTGTTGTGATATATATATCTTCTATTATTCAGTATCCTTTTTCTTTCTTTCTTCTCTTAGTTACTTCTGGCTTCTGGGTAGCTATAGCATCCCAGGAGTGAGAAATAACGTTACAAATTGGCGCCCCACGTTGGGCGCCAATTTGTAACGTTATTTCTAACTCCTGGGATGCTGTACCCAGAAGCCAGAAATAACTAAAGGAAAAGAAAAAAAAAAGAAGAAAATGGAAGGTTAGATAATAAATGAAAGATATATATATCACAACAATATTTAATAATAAAAAAAATACACTAAAAAACACTCCTAATAAAATAGTCCCCTAACTTAACAAAATTATAATATAAAAGCACTCAGCTTTTAAAACCAGCTCCTGCTGCGATGGGTGGCTCAACAGTGAGGGTTGTGATTCCAACTTGGTTGCGACTCCGGATAGGCCGTCGGTGAATGCAGCTCGAAGACAAAGGGGCTGCGACTCCAGGAAGCCCGTCGATAAAGGCAGCTGAAGAAGGGGCTGCGGCTCCGTGAAGCTTACTTCGAAGAAAAGAGGGGCAGCTCGGGAATAAGGGGCTGCTTTTCCAAACGGGTATGAATAAAATCAGTCCAGAATATCTCCCGTTCTTTCAATTTCTTCCAAAAATAATGATCAATATCGACTTCGGTAATGGGTCTTTAGTGTCCAATTCCAATCTTGTTTCAGAATGATTCCACCCATCGCCCCAGGAGCTGAATATATACCAACATCTGCGAACAAGCATGACAAATTTAAAATTTTGAAATAACAAATATTCCTTAAAGGAGGTATCAAAGAAAGTAGTCTAAATTACAAGGAGGGATTTTGAATGATTTAGAATTATATATTAGAAAACAAATTAGGAAAAACGATAAATTAAGAACATTATCTATCCACTTACAATATTAAACAATACATTCATATTAAAATTTAACAAAAATTTAGAAAATTAAATTAAATAAATTGTAAGTCTACAACCCAACACTAGCAGCCTTCTTGCAGAAAACTAATGGCTCTCAGCCAATTTTGAAATTAAGAAATAATTATCTGACAGCAAACAATATTGTCAAAATAATTATTTTCGAGAAAAATCTGGAAGCGATTGGACATAGGCTAAAAGATAAATGAGTTGAGATTGAGAATTTTCTACTAATATCTATATTGTGAATAAAAATAACGGCAGTGTAGTGAAAATGGTGTGTGTGTTCAAAATGTGTCGTGCAATTTAAATGTGTATTAATTAGTGTGAAATAATAATAAAAATATGTGTGTAAAACGTGGTTTAAATTAAATTCCCTAAATCCTTTTCAGAATAAGTGTCTGATAAAAAAGGTAAGTCAAACATCATGAACTGTTCCACATCTTACATACATAATACAAAATGTACATTACATACATATGTAAGATGTGGAACAGTTCATGATGTTTGACTTACCTTTTTTATCAGACACTT
>CAUYWD010000231.1:0-53543 GCA_963576735.1 Bedellia somnulentella | reverse complement strand
TTTATTCACATTATCCTGGGTGGTATAAGTTTTTCGACCATTAAAGAACAGTAATTCGTTAACATTAGCACTTAGAATACCTCAACCTATGGCGCTAAGCTCTTGAATTGAAATAATATAAAATAAACAGATAATGATTTTACGAAAAAATTTAATACAAATATGTTAGTGTTAGCTTTCGATAAAACTACAAGACTTATTGTACTGTGTTTTAATATTCGTTTATTAATATTTGAATGTTTAAAGAGTATGTGTCCGTTTAAATTGTAAATAAATATTAAATATCCATTTCCGTTTCCGTTAATGAAAATCAAATACGAACTTCGGCGCACATAGTGACGTCTTCCGGTTGCTTGAGTCAAAAGGGTATTTAAAAGCATGGACGGACAGTTGCGCCGACAGTTCGTATTGAGCACTGCTAGAGAAAAGTTGTATAAGTGAAGAATAATAATACATCTTGTTAAAATTGTAATGAGTGAAGTTTTATTTAAACAGTATTCTAACAGTTCAGAAGCAGGGATACATCAGGATTTTAATATATTACGGTGTTATCGATCTTGGTGATGAACATTACGCCCAGAAAGGTACGTAGAATATTTTACATTATATAATACGTAGTCTTGTAAATAAGTGTCGTAGTACGTGCGTGTTGCCGGGGCTACTCTTTGGCTGCACACGTGCGAAACTGTGATTTATCTTTTATTTTTTTTATGTACCTTGTTTTATTTTGACATATTTTGTGTTATACATTTGCCGGAGCTACTCTTTGGGGTGTATAATAACAGTTGCCGCATATGTGCGTATTGCTACTCCTTGGGTGCGCAAATGTGAGTTTGAGACTTGTCCCCGCATATAGAACTAACCACAAATAAAAAAAAAACAGCGAAACGTTCAAAAAAAGCACCATGTACTCGTTTATGGCTTTTATTTTCAGCGAAACTTAAGAACATGAGTGGGTGCAATCTGATGAGCAGAGTGAGTCTGGTATGTTCCTCCAGAGTCGGGTAACGGGAACGGTCTTGGAGTACGTCTTGGTGACTTACATCACTAAGGAGAGTTAGACGACGTGGCGGCCATCGACGCGGCTTTTCAAAGGAGGTTGAAGAAGTGGTTACGCCGAAGCATCATCAGTGGTCACCTATAAGAACACAGGCGCATCTCATGCGCAGTGTGAATACTGCATCAGTTCGAAAGAGACTATCAGGACACATCGAACCAGAGGCACTCCCAGTTGCGGCGGTGAGGGACATCCATTTTACAAGTGTAAATTACCAATCAAACGTTGAGACGTTCTGCCCAGTTCCTTCAGTCGAAAAATAAATGATCAATTTAGATACTAATTTAAAAGTTTCAAAACAAACAGAACTAACAAAATTAGTTAATGAATGAAGAGATATAACAGCAAAATAAGCATTTATTACAAATATTCAATGTACATAGCATGAAATTTCATTGAGATGTTTGATATGTTTACAATTACTGAATAATACGATTGATAAATTATACAATTGTTAAAATTTACAGTACTAAAGTTAACATTATCTGTTGGAGCCATGATTTCTTAGGCTAGCCGCAGCGTGGGGAGAGTGAATCATCACCGTGTCGTCACAGCGAGCTCACCCGCGCGCGTAGAGACACTCTCTGGAAGGCCACCGTTTACGAACGACCTCTTCATATTTTGTTCCATTCAATATTTTTGTATAAAGTCAGTTAGAGTATTAAACCAGCATTTAGTGTAATACAGTCCGCTTTCATTTATCGTCCCAGTAGGACCCTAACATTGGTCCTTCAGGAATATAGCCGTCTTATATAAGAAAATTGGTTGGACAACTTCAAGTCTCTGAGCGCTCCAGTGCAGACTTCAGCTGAAGAAGATATTCAAGGAATCTTCGTCATCATCCTTCGTAATATACTTCAATAGCAACTGCACACGACTGAGGGCTAGAAGTCATTTGGAGGTCGAGCGCGCAACGGACTTTGGACCCTTCGCTTGAACCGCGTGTCAACTTCAAGAAAAATAATATAACTCATCATCGATTACTTATCTGCCATATACCTGAATACTACGGTTTGGATATTTGTGAGTTTGTTCCAATTTTTCCTTTATTTTTTCCCTATTTTAACATATATTTTTCTAAAACAGTTTTTTATTTGTGAGTGCAAGTCTCGTCATTTCCTTTTTTTTAATTAGTAAAGTTAATCGTATCGCACATTTCATTGTAAATCAACAACAATTTACGATTAACGGTAATTTATTACTTCAATCGCTCACTTGTTATCAGTGCAAGTGGCCCACCTCTGCGTCAGCTGTGTCCTTTGTTCTCACGCGATAAGGTGAATCATCGTCGCATTGTATTCAATAAAAGTGAATACCTGCTCAGTTTTTTGCTATTAGATTAGTTTATTGTTAATATGGCGGACGAGAAACTAATTAAAAAACGAGGTGGCATCAAGTCGAAAATGACCATATTTAGTAAATATTTAGCTATGCTTCAATCAGGTGAAAAACTAAGTAGTATACAATTACTGGACTTGGAAAGTCGATATAAAAAATTTGATGCTTTATACGCGCAATACGATCAATTACAGAGCGAAATCGAGATGATCGCTGACGATACCGATGATCAAATACAGGAGCGCGAGGAATTTGAAGAGCAGTACCATATGTTAATAGCGGCGGCGCGTAGTCTCCTCGGCGCGCGACCAGCTGCCAATCAAGATACTTCCCTATCGAGCTTCGAGGATGCACAGACAGGTGGTTTTAAATCTAATTGCATACGATTGCCGAAAATTGACTTACCTATCTTTAATGGTCATTATCAACACTGGTTAGAGTTTAGGGATACATTCGTGTCATTAATTCATTCTAGAACTGACTTAGACAACATAAACAAGTTGCACTATCTTCGTGCATCTCTTAAAGGTAGTGCTTTACTCGTCATAGACAATTTAGATTTTAAAGCAAAAAACTATGACTCAGCGTGGGAATTATTGTGCAGTAGGTATGATAATAAAAGACTATTAGTGAATAATCATGTCAGAGAGCTCTTTAATGTTGAAAAGATACGATATGAATCTTTTTCACATCTTCGACGTCTTATTGACGTCACAAATAAAAATTTACGAGCGCTCTCAACCTTAGACCAACCTACTGAGCATTGGGATACTCTTATCATACACATGATGGCTGAGAAACTTGACACGATTACACAAAGAGTATGGGAAGAGCATCGAAACACTTTATCTGATCCTCCTACATTAACAATTTTCATCTCCTTTCTCAGCAATAGGGCTGACTTATTAGAAACATTACAAGAAAATAAGAGTAAAAGTTATACATCAGAATATAATAAATCAAACTCAAATTTGCTTATAGCTAGTAATAACAAAAAACAAATTCAAAACCATTCATCTCATAATATTAACAACAAAAAAACAATTCCTTTAACAAAAAAATATTAACTTGCCCTCTATGCAATCAAAATCATTTTCTGTTCAACTGTGAAACATTCAGAGCTCTTCCTATTGAAATTCGTATTCAAAGGGCAACCGAGTCAAAAGTATGTCTTAATTGCTTACGTCCAGGGCACGCAGAAAATAATTGCAATCTTGTACCGTGTAAATATTGCAAAAAACGGCATAACACGCTTTTACATTTGCATGAGTCACACGTCATCCCTGAACCCGCTATTGGCTTAAGCAGTGATATCGATAATCTTGCTACTTTAAACGAGTCGAAAGAAGTTAGTACTCCCGTGAATGTGTTGCTTTCCACAGCGCTCGTGAAGGTGGTGGACGGCAAGGGTGCCACGCGCACGGCTCGGATGCTGCTTGACAACGGCTCAACGGCTAACTTTATTACACAATCGCTGTGCACTAAGCTGGGTCTGTCTCGACGTAGTGCGAGCTCCACGGTGACAGGTATCAATAATAATTCTTCGCATATTACACAGTCTTGCAGCCTTACTATGAAGTCATAAAATAAATGATATAACAGCTGTATACAACTTTATGGATTGCAAAAATAAATGAAATGAAATTCTACAGTGACTATAGCCTTACTGTTGACTGTTTTATATTACCGCAAATAACAAAAACTTTACCATCTTCATTCATAGATATAGAAAATATTCCTCTTCCTATGGGAATAAGTCTAGCTGACCCTTCATTTAATATCCCGTCAACCATACTGGTTGGGGCGGAAGTATTTTGGTCTGTATTGTGTAATAATTCCATTGACTTAGGTAAAAGACAACCTAAGTTGTATGAAACAAAACTTGGATGGTTAGTACAGATCCACAATCTTTTCTTGGCCGGCGGCGACTACCTACCCACCTAGTCGCCGCCGGCCAAGAAAAGATTGTGGATCATTATCTGGTTATGTAGCCCGCCATAAGTCAACGTCATCATCTCCCAGTTGTCATTTTATAAGCGAGCAGTATAATCCAGACTTGACTCGCTTCTGGGAACTTGATATAGTGCCAGACAAGCACTCTTTATCCATTGAGGAACGTGCTTGTGAGCAGAGTTTTTTAACAAATACAAAACGCAAAGATGATGGTAGCTTTGTTGTCACTATTCCACTTAAAAAGGATCCTTCTCTATTAGGTGATTCTTATCAAATGGCCAAATGCCGTTTTTTATCTTTAGAGCGAAAGTTCCTTAGAGATCCAGCGTTCAAAAAAAGGTATATGGAATTTATGCATGAATATGAAAGTTTAGGTCATATGTCTGTAAACAAGAATACCTTACCGAATAATGACCCCCAAAAACAAGTAAATTATTTTATGCCGCATCATGGCGTTATTCGTGAATCTAGTATTACCACGAAACTTCGTACAGTATTTGATGCTTCTACCTCTTCATCCTCTGGATTATCCTTTAACGACATACAGATGGTCGGTCCTACTGTACAACAAGATCTTTACTCCATTTTATTACGTTTCCGTCAACACAAATATGTCGTCACGGGCGACATAGAGAAAATGTATAGAGCGATTGAGGTCAACCCTGCCCAACGTTCTTTGCAGCAAATAATCTTTAGATACGACACTTCTAAACCATTGAATACCTACACTCTTAACACTGTTACATATGGCACAGCATCTGCACCATATTTAGCTACTAAGTGTTTGGTTAGTTTGGCGTCGAGTGCTCTCGATGGTGATGTAAAGCAGTCGATTGAACGCGATTTTTATGTCGACGACTACTTAGGAGGCTCATCAACTATTGAAAGTACTATTAATCTTGGTAAAGGTGTCATAAAGGTTTTAAAATCAGCTAAATTCAACTTAAGAAAATTTCAATCTAATAATTCAGAGATACTTCAAGAAATCGCGCCTTTTTCCAGTCAGCCTTGTAATGTTCTAGATATATCAAATAGTGACGTTAATTGTTCATCCAAAACCCTCGGTTTGAATTGGATTTGTGATTTAGATATACTATCCTTTTCTATAAATATCAAACTACCAAATAAAGTTACCAAACGTAACATACTTTCTGTTATCAGTCAAATTTTTGACCCTCTAGGCCTCGTGGGGCCATGCGTCATTGATGCAAAACTAATAATGCAGAGATTATGGATAGAGCAGTATTCATGGGACGAAGAAATCTCACAAGATATAAAAAATCAATGGATTTCTTTTGCTAAAACTCTTACCTTTCTTAATCAATTGCACATTCCTCGATGGGTTCTTTTAAATGACTCTATTTTACATGACATTCATGTATTTTCCGACTCATCGGAGCGAGCATACGGTGCTTGTCTCTATATTCGGTCAGTGAATGAGCTCGGTATTATCAAGGTTCATCTTTTAACCTCAAAAAGCAAGGTAGCTCCTTTGAAACCGATGACAATACCGCGCCTTGAACTTCTTGGTTCCCTCTTAGCTGCAAGACTATGTAAAAAGGTACTTTCCTCGTTGACTCTTCCAATCAGAAGGTGTCGTTTCTGGTGTGACTCAACGATAGTACTAGGATGGCTATCCACACAAATAAATAACCTTAAAAGTTTTGTTCGAAATCGTGTACATGAAATTCAGGAAAGCACGGAGGGTCATACGTGGAGTTATGTACGGTCGAAGGACAACCCAGCAGACCTTATCTCTCGTGGGCTGAAGGCTGATCTCATCAGCAGTTCATCTTTATGGTGGTCCGGACCGGCCTTTTTATCAAAGGATGAATCAACCTGGCCAACCATGCCTAACTCTCACACTAAGTAAGATCTTCCTGATTTAATAACCTGTTCTTTAGCGCTTAACAATCACTTTGAATCACATTCCATATGTAATTTAATTAAAAATAAATCTAAATTGACTACTTTGCAAAATACAATAGCGTATTTGCTAAGATTCATTAACAATTGTCGACATCCAAAACATAAATTAACCGGTCACTTGTCAGTTCAAGAGCTCGATACGGCATTAAAAATTATTATACACATATCCCAGTTGGACATGTTCCCTGAAGAATATGCTACACTTAAGTCCGGGAAACCACTACACAAGAAAAACCGACTTACTTCGTTAACCTTGTTTGTAGACTCGGACAATATTTTAAGAGTAGGTGGTCGGCTAGATAACTCTCCATACAGCTACGAAACAAAGCACCCAATATTATTATGTAGCAAACATCATTTTACAAAAATTCTTTTTCACCATTTTCATGTCAAATATTTACACGCCCCCCCTAGGCTTCTTCTAGGAAATATAAAACAGACCTACTGGCATTTAGGTCGAACTAATCTATCTAAAAAGATAGTAAACAAATGTGTACGCTGTTTCAGATACAAGGCAGTAGCTGTTCAGCCTATTATGGGTCAACTTCCGGTATCGCGGACGGAACTAGAGTTCCCTTTTTTACACTGTAGCGTAGATTATGCTGGACCAGTGTTGATAGCAGACCGTAAAGGTAGAGGTTGTAAGCTACGTAAGTCTTTTTTGGCGATTTTTGTATGCGGTTCGATTAAAGCCTGTCACCTCGAACTTGTGACGGCTTTATCAAGTGAAGCCTATTTAGCCGCATTAAACCGTTTTATTTCGCGTCGGGGTAAGCCCATTAGTATAACTTCCGACAACGGAACGAATTTTGTTGGAACTAGTAATGAGCTAGCTCAATTTCTCATAAATTCAGACCTTGAAGGACGTATAGCCCAGGAAGGCATTCAATTTAAATTCATACCCTGCTATACACCGCATTTCAACGGTTTAGTAGAAGCTGCAGTGCGCTCTACTAAGTACCACTTAAAGCGTATACTTAGTTTAACCCATTTAACCTACGAGGAAATGGCGACTTGCCTCACTCAAATAGAAGCTGTACTAAACTCTCGCCCTCTTACCCCTCTTTCCTCTGATCCATTAGATTTTTCAGCTCTCACTCCTTCCCATTTTTTAATTGGACGCTCACTTTTATCCATTCCCCAACCGCCGATGTTAGATACAAATATTAATCGCCTTGACCGATACAAAAGGATCGAAGTCATGAGACAACATTTTTGGAGTAGATTCTCTTTAGAATATGTCACACTATTACAAGAGAAAACCAAATGGCGTAACTCCTACAGCGAGCTTAAACTCGGCGCTCTTGTTCTCGTCAAAGAGAAGAATTTACCACCACTGCTGTGGTCATTAGGAAGAGTCACTCAGCTTTATCCCGGCAACGATGGAGTTAACAGAGTGGCTGAAATTAAAACAAGTAAAGGCTCCATTCGTAGAGCCTTTAATAACATCTGCCCTCTTCCAGATAATTGAAATTTACCGCATTTCAACCCGGGGAGTATGTTGGAGCCATGATTTCTTAGGCTAGCCGCAGCGTGGGGAGAGTGAATCATCACCGTGTCGTCACAGCGAGCTCACCCGCGCGCGTACGAGACACTCTCTGGAAGGCCACCGTTTACGAACGACCTCTTCATATTTTGTTCCATTCAATATTTTTGTATAAAGTCAGTTAGAGTATTAAACCAGCATTTAGTGTAATACAGTCCGCTTTCATTTATCGTCCCAGTAGGACCCTAACATTATCATAAGTTAAAATTATAATAGTTTAAATTAGGATTAAAATAAATGGTATTGAAAGACATGCAACATTTAAATAACAAAACAGATGTGTGCTAGAATTATATATGTGTGGGTGTTGGTGTTTGAGATTGTTTGGCTTTTTCGACTGAAGAGCTGGGATATATTAATAAAATAATAACCATATAAAAAAAGATTATATGTCATTAACTCAATTTTTGGAAAAAGTCTCTAAATGGCATTGGTGACACGTAGGGAACGAGGCCTTTCAACAATTAAGACGTGCATTAATTAAGCGACCAATCTTGTCCTAGTTTTGAAACTAAAACTTCTTTCGAAAAAAAGTTTGTTTACTTCATAAGACCTCGAGACATTAGCTGTATAGCTTCCTTACAACGCTCCCGGGTTTACATACTAGGTAGATAATATCATTTACTATCGTGGCCAATCGCAACTCATTACGAGCTACTTTTGAAAAGCGAGACATGTTGCCAAGAGTAGCTAGATGGTGGGGAGCCATGCGAGAATATAATTTCTACATCACATATAAGCCTGGTAAAACAATGACGCGCGTAGGTAGATGCGCTAAGTCACAATTCGAAATAATTTTCAAATTCCCGAACTACTCTTAGGTTTTTAATACAAAGTTGGTGACTATAGTACAACAAAATAATTCCGAAATACAAAGGATTATTGTCATTTTAAAGGACGAAACAAGTAATTATATAATTGAGATAGAAAAAAACCTCGTGCTAAAAAGAGTTTTATTTATTTATTTGCGACACACTACAGATATAAAACATTACATGATAAGTAACATGCTTAAGGTCTTAAATTCTAATAACAATAACCTTAATTTCGGATTGACAACATTTTTAAAATTATCGCGTGTTAAACGTCTTCTTTTAAGTATTTATAGAATATACTAGTTAATATTATGAAGAAACTAACAAAAAAAAACTATTTAGGGGATAGAGTAGTAGTATTTCGGGTTTAAATTTTAAAGTTAAATATTTTATGTTTTTAAATTCATTTCCTATTTGTGATCTAAAATGGTTGAGACCCACATAAATGTCAAGTCTATCGTTCCAATTACTATACAGGCCTCTCATACGAATGAAAGATTTATTGTTTAGAAGGACACTTTATGGGGGTAGGTAAGCAGTACCTAAGGCAGTGAGATGGCAGGTATTATAAGGCAATTATGATAAAATTAGACATTTTAGCTTTGATAAAATTTTCGAAAAGTTATAGGGAAGTTTTTGTTTTCCAATTAAAAAATGCGACGATTTATTCGAACATATGTAGAGTTCTGTCTAGAATTTGTCCCTTCTAAGGTACCCGCAGGTAAAAAGGCTGGTCAACTTCATTTAGTTACAAAAGTCCTCTAGGTCATTTTACACAAAGTAAAGAGAAAAGAAAAAAAAAAGAAATTCCTTCATGCTAGTAATTATTGATGCTTTCACAAAGTATATACAATTAGTTCCCGTAAAGAGTACTAAAACAGTTTAATCAATCAGAGCGATTAAAAAAATTCCATTGAAACCCATTTTATTGTCCTGATTGCGGATACAACAAAAGATATTACATCAAAATAATAATAGTAACAGTCACAATCTACTCTTTTGGGTGTACGTCTTCAGTACGTAGTTTTATTCAAAACTATTGTTACGACATCTGTTCGCAAGTAGGAGATAGGATTTGCCACTACTAGATTATACTAGATGGCGTTACTAGTATTTAATGAGTCGCCATGATATCTGTTGCTGAAGGAAGTGTCACTACTAGAGAACAGATGGCGTTACTAGTATTTTAATAAGTAAAAAAAGGAATTACTAGATGTTTCTCGAATATCGATTTTTCGAGAATGTGGTACTAGAACTTTCTGTAATATTCGCGTATTTGAGATTTGGCATATATAAAGAGCAACGCGTGCTACGGAGTTATTCGAGTGCGAAGAACTAAAGCGAGAACAAGCGAAATACTAGAGCGAAGAAATTAAATACGACAGTGCAGTGATATACGGATTACGGAAATAAGCTTAACGGTGTGGACAGTGTTACTATAACGGAGTAAATTAGTGTTGTTAATTAGTGCGAGTATCGATAGTTAATTATCGATAGTGTTTTTTGTGTTGTGTAAAGTGCGTTATTGGTCAATAAATATAATTACACCTTATTGCACGAAAGTGTGACTGGTATTTATCAAATTAAGAACCCGGTACGTAACAATTGGTGACAGAAGTGGATTTGAAGATGCCAGTTATGCCGAAGGAAGACGGAAGAGAGGGTGTGAAGACACGCGCTCAGAAAGCCGCAGAGGGTGAACAGCTGTCGGAAATGAGGTCATCGGTCACGAACCCTCGGAGTGACATTCCAGAGGAGACGTCCGCGGTGACTAACGCGCCGTCTACATCAACGGCGCCGGCGGCCGCAACTAATACTGACTTGGCGATGATAGTTGAAATGTTTCAAAGCATGCGTGAATCACAACAAAGCATACAGGATGTTGTGAAAAACATACATTCGGAGGTACAGGGTGTTGTGAAACAAGAAGTTCGTGAGTTGCGCGAGGAACAGCAAACTAAGTTCTCACAAGTTCTCACTGCGGTCAATGAAGTCAGTGGTCGGGTGGTTACTGTGGAAAAAGACGTAGAGCAGATGAAGGAGCAGGTAACCACTATTGAGAAAGATATCGATGACATGAAGACCGACTTCCGCGGAATGGAGAAAAGGGTTCTGCAGCTTGAATCACGACCGGTCAAGGTTGTCTCCGGTGAGAATGTAGTAGCTGTCCATGGTTCTCGTGTAAAGGTTCCTCCTTACGACGGAACAACATCCTGGTCGGCGTATAGACATCAGTTCCAGACTGTTGCGGCTGCCAATGGTTGGACTGATGAACAGTGTTTGACTGCACTGACGGTGGCGCTCCGAGGTCAAGCACTGTCAGTAATAGAGGCGCTGCCGACTCCGAGTGGTGGTTTCAAGGACCTGCTGGATGCGTTGGAGTCTCGCTATGGAGAGCGACACCTGGAGCACGTGTTCCGCGCTCAGCTGCGTGATAGGGTCCAGCGTTCCGGAGAGGGACTTCAGCAGTGGGCCCTTGAAATCGAGAAGCTCGTCCGCAAGGCCTATCCCAGTGTAGATCCGAAGACGGTGGAAATGAACCTGGTGCAAGCATTCGTCGACGGCATCAGAGATATCGAAGTGAGAACAGCGGTGAGACTTCAACACCACACGTCTCTCAAGGATGCCTTGGCGAACGCTCTAGAAGTTGAAGCTTGCCGCCAGGATACGCGCCAAACTCATCGACGTGAGATTGCGGAAGCAAATGAGGACGTCAAGGTCATTAAAGCACCCGTCGGAAGGAGTACTGGACCGATTTGTTATGGCTGCGGGAAAAGGGGCCATTTGAGATTAAGTTGCCCGCTGAGGAAGGAAGAAAAGAGGCAGGCAGAGGCTCCTGCCGCAAACGTCCAGGGAAACGAGCATTAGCCAGGACCGGGGGGCAGGTGCTGGCTAGAGAGGAGAAAGCCCCGACAATGACCATCTCACAAGCCTGTAACGGAAACAGTTTGGTGATATTGGGCTGTGTCAATGATCAAGACTGTAAGATGACCCTTGATACTGGAGCGTCTAGAACGGTGATCAATCCGGCACTGGTGAAAGCAGCGAATATCAAGTATAGCAGAGATACTAAGTGTCGGCTACTCTCCGCCTCTGGCCAGCGAATACCTGTCCTTGGTGAACTCTCAGTCAGGATGATGGTTGGCGAGACGTCGTATACTCATCAAGTCATTGTGGCTGAGATAATGGATGAATGCATACTAGGACTGGACTTCATGAAGAAATATAACTGCCGGATTGACATAACGAGAGGAATTTTCAAGTGTGGCCAGGAAGAAATCTTTATACTGGGTGGTCCCGTCGGTGAAGTGAAATGCTTGAAAACCATCAATATTCCTGCGCGTTCTCAGAAGTTGGTTCCGGTGATGTTACCTGTAGACAGCGAGAAGAAGAGGCATCGTTGTGTGTTGATTGAAGAGACAGGGAAGAACGGGCCAAGGAAATTTCTGACAGCAAGAACTTTGGTTACAAGCAACAAGACGGCAATAGTGAAGGTAGTCAACCTTGACCAAGAAGATGTACAGCTTAAACGGGGTGAAGTAGTTGGTCAGTGTGAAGAAGTAGTCTGGATGAGGAGCTGTCATTCTCCAAATGGGAAAGTCAAAGTGAAAGTCGATAATTCAACTGTAACTGACTTGTTAAGTGAGATCCAGGAGGACTTATCTTACTTGGAGAAGATCAAGATTAAACAGTTGCTGGTGAAATATGCTGACATCTTCTCAAATGCAGAAGATGACTTAGGCAGAACATCTTTAGTGCAACACAGAATTGATACAGGGGACGAAAGACCTATTAGACAGAGAGCAAGGAGAATCCCAATAGCTAAGGAGAAAGAAGTTGAAGAATTGTTCGAAGACATGAAAAAGAAGAAGGTCATTAGTCCGTCCTCCAGTCCGTGGTGTTCTCCAGTGGTTCTTGTTAAGAAGAAAAATGGAAGCACACGGTTTTGTGTTGACTACAGGCAACTGAACAACGTGACAAAGAAGGACAGCTATCCTTTGCCAAGAATAGATGACACTCTGGATATTTTGAGTGGCATGAAGTGGTTTTCAACCCTGGACTGCAAGTCAGGCTACTGGCAGGTGGAAATACATCCGACTGATAAAGAGAAGACTGCGTTTTCAACTGGAAAGGGTTTGTGGCAGTTTAACGTCATGCCTTTCGGTCTCTGCAACGCGCCAGTTACTTTTGAAAGGCTTATGGAGTGTGCGTTGGCGGGATTGGTTGGCGAGGCTTGCCTGGTGTACCTCGACGACGTGGTCATAATAGGCAAAAGCTTCCAAGACCATCTCAAGAACCTGGAACAAGTCTTTCAGAAAATTCGTGGAGCAAACCTGAAACTGAATCCGAAGAAGTGCCGGCTGTTTAGAACTTCAGTGAACTATTTAGGACACGTAATCAGCCGAGAAGGAATTCAGACGGATCCGGAAAAGGTGGAAGCTGTGCAGAAATGGCCGACGCCAAAGGACAAAACAGACGTGCGAGCTTTTCTCGGCCTTTGCTCGTACTATCGACGTTTTGTAAAAGGGTTTTCTGAGATCGCCAAACCATTGCATCGGTTGACTGAAGATAAGAAAACCTTCTCTTGGGATGATGAATGCGAGTTATCTTTCAATGAGCTGAAGAAGAGGCTTTGCGAGACACCTATCCTTGGATATCCACAGCCAGAGGGACAGTACATCGTTGACAGCGATGCTAGTAATATGGCTATTGGTGGAGTGTTATCACAGATCCAAGGTGACAAGGAAGTTGTGATCGGATATTTCAGCAAGTCTCTATCTAAAGCGGAAAGAAACTACTGCGTCACGAGAAAGGAACTTCTAGCTGTAGTGAAGACCTTACAGCATTTTTACAAGTATTTGATTGGGAGACCGTTCAAGCTTCGAACTGATCATGCTGCACTGAAATGGCTTCTCCAATTCAAAAACCCGGAAGGACAGGTAGCTCGATGGATCGAACAGCTACAAGAGTATGACTTTTCTATCGAGCACCGTAGTGGTAAATCTCATGGCAATGCAGACGCGCTTTCACGTAGACCGTGTCCGGAAGACTGTGAACATTGCCGGAAGCAAGAGTCGAAGGAGGAGGTCGTGAAAGTGACTCGAATTTGTCCATTGGATGGATGGGAAACAGAAGCTATGCAGAAGGCCCAAGAAGAAGATGAGAACCTCAGACCCATCATGAAATGGAAGAAGGAAAAACACGATCAACCGGCTTGGAGTGAAGTAGCGTCCACAGGAGTGAGTACGAAAGCTTACTGGGCGCAATGGAACAGCCTGGTTCTGATCAATGGTCTACTGTACCGGAGGTGGGAGAAACCCAACGGTAAGGAAGAGCACCTACAATTGGTCGTGCCCAGAGCCAAGGTTAAATATGTACTGCGGGAAACACATGACGGTGTTTCGGGCGGGCATCTTGGGGTAAATCGTACGTTGCAGAAGGTTCGTGCGAAGTTTTACTGGCTTCATTGTAGGGACGACGTACAGGACTGGTGCCGGAAATGTACAACGTGTGCCGCGGTGAAAGGTCCGCAGACCCGGAGTAGAGGGGGATTACGGTTGTACAATGTGGGAGCTCCCTGGGAGAGGATTGCCGTTGATGTGGCTGGACCGTTTCCACAATCAGAGTCCGGAAATAAATATTTCATGGTGGTGATGGATTACTTCACTAAGTGGCCTGAAGTGTTTGCCATACCCAATCAAGAAGCAATAACTGTGGCTACAAAACTGGTTGACGAAGTGATCTGTCGATTTGGCGTGCCCCTGGAGATACACTCTGACCAGGGAAGAAATTTTGAGTCACAAGTATTTCAAGAGGTGTGAAAACTACTTGGAATGCATAAAACCAGGACGACGCCATATCATCCTCAGTCAGATGGAATGGTGGAGAGGTTCAACCAAACACTGGAGAGACAGTTGGCGAAGATGGTTGAAAAACATCAGAAGGACTGGGACAAACACATTCCATTATTTTTACTGTCTTACCGGTCAGCTGTTCACGAAAGCACGAAGGAAACACCTGCTTTCGTCAATTTCGGAAGAGAGCTACGATTGCCTGTAGATTTGTTGACAGGAGGGTCACCAGATGAGCCGCAGAGTGTAACTGAATATGTAAGCGATTTGAGGGAAAGAATGCAAGATGTACATTCCCTAGTGCGTGAAAATGGTTTACATGCTAGTGAAAAGATGAAAACCAGATATGACCGTAAAGCTAACACGCCGCGTTTCGAAGAGGGTATGCTCGTCTGGTTACACAATCCAACTCGCCAGAAAGGGAAGTCCCCTAAGTTACAAAATAGGTGGGAAGGACCGTACAAGGTGGTCACTAGAATAAACGATGTAACGTACAGAATTCAACGCCAACCTAGAGGGGCTTCGAAAATAGTTCACATCGATCGACTTGCGAAGTACCATGGAAGCAATAATACTCGGGACGAGTATTAATGTAAGGAGGGGGTAATGTTACGACATCTGTTCGCAAGTAGGAGATAGGATTTGCCACTACTAGATTATACTAGATGGCGTTACTAGTATTTAATGAGTCGCCATGATATCTGTTGCTGAAGGAAGTGTCACTACTAGAGAACAGATGGCGTTACTAGTATTTTAATAAGTAAAAAAAGGAATTACTAGATGTTTCTCGAATATCGACTTTTCGAGAATGTGGTACTAGAACTTTCTGTAATATTCGCGTATTTGAGATTTGGCATATATAAAGAGCAACGCGTGCTACGGAGTTATTCGAGTGCGAAGAACTAAAGCGAGAACAAGCGAAATACTAGAGCGAAGAAATTAAATACGACAGTGCAGTGATATACGGATTACGGAAATAAGCTTAACGGTGTGGACAGTGTTACTATAACGGAGTAAATTAGTGTTGTTAATTAGTGCGAGTATCGATAGTTAATTATCGATAGTGTTTTTTGTGTTGTGTAAAGTGCGTTATTGGTCAATAAATATAATTACACCTTATTGCACGAAAGTGTGACTGGTATTTATCAAATTAAGAACCCGGTACGTAACACTATTATAAATGTCATTATGCAATATTATTAATTTATTATTTTTATAATCATTTTAGATGTACAAATTAATAAATCAAAATGTCAGTCATAAAATTATATAAAAAAAATATATAAATAAAACAGAATCCTATGTCACAAATATGTTATATATCAATGTTTAAAGTCATCTAAACATAAAACGCTAATTATCAAGCTAATGGCCAAGTGGAACCCTACAATATTACATGCAATATTGCATGTAAGTTTATATGTGTGTATATATATGTATGTATGTGCAATACATATTTTGTCCATTCATGGAAAACCAGAACACGTATGGGACGAAGGTGTTTCTGAAATACAATAGGGACTCAATAATACCATCATTAGAGCCACTGGCACAACTCCATCTGAACTTTTGTTTGGTTTGAAGTTGGTAAGTCGGCCTCAAGCATTCTTTATTCCCGAAATAAGCGATGAAGGTTTGGAATTTAATTCGAAGTAGGCGATCAAGTGCGCGTAGAAAGAGATGTACATCTTCCTAAGGTAATAGTAGAAAACTTGTCCCAAAGCTACGTGGACCTTACAGAGTTATTAAGGTACTAGCTGACCCGACAGACTTCGTACTGTCAAATTTGCTTATGACAAAATTTTAGGTGTTTTTTCCGGTTCTCTTAGGTCAATCAGCCATGAATATCTTCTTGGTCAAATTTTTCCGGGATGAAAAGTAGCCTATATCTTAATTTGGGTCTAATCTTGCATTCTGCCAAATTGTATTCATATACATTATGTAGTTGAAGAGCCTTTTCTCATTTAAACTTATAATACATTATTGTTTTCAATAGATGAAATGATGAAGCAGCTTCCGAAAGCAAGTGAATGGTATATTTTATAAGAGTACCTATAGTGATTGATATTTTATTATCTTTCAGAATGTTCTAAGCATTGCAATTACCTTTAGCTTTACAAATTAAATAAAATAATTTATTAAAAATAATAAAAAAAAAATATAAAAATAATTACAACTTGTAACTATTTGCAAACTGATTATAAATGGCTGAATAATGTCTTGTTATTTGATTTTATTGTTGTTGTAGAATATTAATAATAAAGTACTTGCCTTATAGTTGTTTGATAATTCAGTTACAATTAAATTAAAGTAATTATACGATTTAATATTGTGTTGAAAACATGAAGGGGTTTCAACATTGATATTTTATTGTGTAGAGTATTTAAACATGATCAGTTACAATTAAATGAAAGTAATTATACGATTTAATATTCTGTTGAAAACATGAAGGGGTTTCAACATTGATATTTTATTGTATGGAGTATTGAAACATGATCGGTTACAATTAAATGAAAGTAATTCTACGATTTAATATTGTGTTGAAAACATGAAGGGGTTTCAACATTGATATTTTATTGTATAGAGTATTGAAACATGATCAGTTACAATGAAATGAAAGTAATTCTGCGATTTAATATTGTGTTGAAAACATGAAGGGGTTTCAACATTGATATTTTATTGTATAGAGTATTGAAACATGATCAGTTACAATGAAATGAAAGTAATTCTACGATTTAATATTGTGTTGAAAACATGAAGGGGTTTCAACATTGATATTTTATTGTATAGAGTATTGAAACATGATCAGTTACAATGAAATGAAAGTAATTCTACGATTTAATGTTGTGTTGAAAACATGAAGGGGTTTCAACATAATTATGAAATATATAGAAAATTACTGTGGATATGCAGAGGCCACTTTAATTTTAAGCATTATTTAAGGAAATGTTGAAAACATGAAGGGGTTTCAACATCTAGGTATAAGAGATTCAGTCAGGGGTATCAATGACAGCTTCTGGACCGATAGTTGTGGTATGGTACACGGGTATGCGACCCCGGCTTCCCGAGCTGCTACTGTCTTTTCCTCTCATCCGAGCCAGTAGCATCCCAAACCCCAATCCCTTCTTAATTTCACTGAATTCTTTTCTATTTCCATTCCTTTTTCCCTTCTTTCCTAGGTTTACTTAATGCGGATGCCTCCCGCATATTCTTTAAAGTCTGTTCCAGCTTTGACGGCAATCCGACGGTTCCAAACAAACGGTTTTGGCTGATTTGGCGGTACAGCAAGGCAATGCAGAAGGCTTAGGGCGACAGCTGAGGTCAAAAGCGCTGTTGGTCAGATGCTGCATCCGAACTTTTCTCCGGTCGTAGCGGTCATCCGTTCCACTGGGCATAGAGGAGTGAGGACGAGAGAGTGCGTCTGTGTTTGCGCGCACGCTTATGCACTTAAATATATCCTGCGTAGTTGACTGCGGCATGAATTACGGCTCCCGAGACAAAGTCCTGTGGCGATGGGCAGAGGAAGAGAGGTCGGGTCGTGATGTACACCCGGCTTTTTCTGATGCCTGCACATTGGTTTTTTCAAGGACCTTTAAGGCCAAAACTGGCTACAGCAGCCATATGCGAGCACACGTACGCGCGGACCAACGAGGCGCCAGCTGCTGAGAGCCTGTCCAGCAGTCGCTGTAGCCGAAATCGGCTCGGACACATATATATATATATATATATATATTATATATAAGAGATAGAGATAATTGAAATTGTATTTTGTTTGTTATGATGAAAACGTGTAGGGGTTACAGCATCTTTGTTTTAACACTTAAATAATAATGTTATTGTTGAATCCTTGGAATGTATTAAGTAAATTAATAAATTTGTAAGAATATATAAAACAAAAGCCAAAAGTATACGTAACATATTCTCGGGACGAGTATAAATTCAGGAAAGGCCGACTGTTAGCTTTCGATAAAACTACAAGACTTATTGTACTGTGTTTTAATATTCGTTTATTAATATTTGAATGTTTAAAGAGTATGTTTCCGTTTAAATTGTAAATTAATATTAAATATCCATTTCCGTTTCCGTTAATGAAAATCAAATACGAACTTCGGCGCACATAGTGACGTCTTCCGGTTGCTTGAGTCAAAAGGGTATTTAAAAGCATGGACGGACAGTTGCGCCGACAGTTCGTATTGAGCACTGCTAGAGAAAAGTTGTATAAGTGAAGAATAATAATACATCTTGTTAAAATTGTAATGAGTGAAGTTTTATTTAAACAGTATTCTAACATTAGTGTAACTAGCTTCATGTAGGTAGACCATTTATAAAATATGGCAAAATACCGAAACATTACTATAAACTTAATTATATAACGAGAAGCGAGATGGTGTAGTGTTCGACTTAGAATAAAACTACCCCATTTCTTCCCATGGGTGCCGTGAGAGGCGACTAAGGGTATCAGGAGAAAGGATTGTGAAATAAATTATGAAAGAAAAAATGCCTAACAAACCTTTAAGGTGCCGTTAGTTCAGCGAACAGAGTTTTTGAAACATTATTATGCGTATGTTTATAACAGTATGGTTTTGAAAAAAATACATCAAAATCTTGAGGCTTTTCTGCTGTGAAATTGGCGATTCGAAACGTGATTAATAAATTTTCGCTCGATAGAAAAAAATCGCCAACATACCTCTAATTACACTCTTTAAAATGGTTTTATATTTTATTTATTTTACCTACTTACATATAACTTGCATCATAATTTGAGCATTTGTATTTCTAATAATAATTAGCGATTAGTTTTCTTTTTTAATAAATTCAATAAAACAAATATTTTAAATACATCGATATTCGCGGTCCTACTCGTGCCCGAGCGCCGCCCGCCGCCCGCTCAGAGCTCGGCGAGCTGCTTTAGGGGATGGACCTATGTCGCGCGCGCCTTGTGTTACAGCTCTTACAATTTACGCGAGTGCGTCGCCGTTAGTGTGCGAGTGACCTATCTGCATACGATGCGCGTCAATGTAGGCGTGAGAGTGACCGTGCGTACGGTTAGCATTAGCAAATATAAAAGAATTCATTCAATTCATAGATTGCACTCATTTTTATATTTTATTGTTTAATTTATTAGGAATGGGAAAAAGAACAAAACCGTTAAAGTAACTTCTAATTTCAATTAATAATATTAAATAGTTACAGGTGTAAACTGAAAATTATATACATACATATACTCATGGCTATAAATGCCTTAACTGGATAGCCAGAGCTTTGGAATGAGAAATTCCTCAGCCACTTTTAGAAGTTGATTTGGGAAAAGATGGTAATAATAATATGATTTCGGTGACGGTTCTCCAACCACATCGCCTAAAAATCACTTAAAAAGCCCCTATACCCTAAGTTGCCTCTTACGATCACGGGTAGAAATGGGGTAGTGTTATTCTAAGCCGACACGACACGGCAAAAGTTATGAAATTATCACTGTAATAATTTTGTATAAACTGACAGGGGTAGACAAATCTATCGTATCATTACATTTTATATTGTAAACAGCCATGGTAGAAACTATTTTTGAAATTGATAACCTAGGGTAAGCGATACAGTTTTCGTCACCCTGACTGTTATAGCCACTCGTAAATATTTTAGAAAGAAAATGTAAAAAGTCATAAACAAATGTCCGAACCCATGCCATAGAAAATATTTGCGAGTGGCTAAAACTGTCGAGTTGACAATAACTGTATTGCTTACCCTACTGTATGTTTTTAAAACGCGCGCCCTGCGTCGCGTCGGGGAGACGGCCGCTCGATCGGCGCGCAGGCGCTTCCCCGCGCCCGCGGGGGCAGCACCCCCTGAGATGATATTTTTCGCTGAACCAACGGCGCCTTAAAAGCCCAAAACAAAGACGCCTCTTACGAAACGCGCGCGCGGTAAGTAAATTAGCACTCAATCTTTTTAGAAGCAACTTATTTTTATCAGTTTATTGAAAATGACAAAAGAAAATAAACTGCCTTATAACAAAAAGGCTCGGAAATGGTTTCCTCCGTTTATCAAAGTGGATTTATGATGATTGACTGGTTTTTAATGTGTCGTTGTCACTCAACATAATCTAATTTTTGTAAATAGATTTTACTTTTTCGAAACGCATCAATATTATTTAAGTAAAAGAATTAAAATAAAAAAAATCTTCCTAATTTCCTTGTTTATAAATCTTAATTTATCAAATGCAACGGTTAATGTATTGTTCAGATTTTAGAATAATAAAATAGCGTTCGATTTCACCCTTAGCATGGTGGTAACTTAACTTAGAGATATTTTCTTTTTTAAACTCACGATGAAAATTGCGATAGATTTACAATATCCAGCAGACTGTGCTTTAGTAGAAATGTAATTTACTATTGAATAAATTACACCTGCCTAATTAAAGCGCACGGCGCAATACGAACAATACGGAGATCTCCGGTTCGATTCGGCAGGCTAAACAAAAACTCTTTTTGTAGGATTTAACCTACTTTGGTTGAACATTGCAGGTTGGAATCACCTGATTATCCGGAAGTTAAGGTGATTCTGAGCTTCGCAGGGCACATGAAGACGTTGGTTAGGCCATGGCTGACATGCCCATGGCCGACTGCTGAAAAGTTACCAAATAGGCAAATTCTCTACTTTAATTATCAGAATAGTTTTGATACGGGTAATACAACATGTCGTGGAAATACTCACGTGATTTTTTAACTGAAACTGCTGATGTTTTTTTTATTACGAAGCAACACAAGAAGTGTGTTTTAGTTTTAACTTTTAAAGTTGTTAATTTTAAAAAATAATTTTCTGATTTTGTACTATGCGAGCTTCTATATCTGCGTAACTTAAAGGTCTTTTGTACACTTCTAATCTTGTTTCAAGCGGAATAAAACTTGAAAAACAACAGACTTGGTACTAAAATACATACATAAATATACTCACGGCTTTAAATCCCCAAAAGAGGTAGTCAGAGCTTCATAATCAGAAAAGTCTTCAGCCACTTTTGGAAGTTAAGTAAGAAAAAGATTGTAAAATTAATGTTTTTGGTCATAGGTCCATACCCTTAGCCTCTTACGACACCTGTGGGTAGAAAGGGGTAGTGATATCCTAAGCCGGCAATACACCGCAATAAATACTGATAAGGACAATAGGAAGTCGTATCTGGGGGCACGGCAGTGCCCCTGCCAAGTCTCGAGCAAAACGGGCACGGCCGTACCATCTTTTCTCGAAGCGGTTCGCGGCTGTTTCGCCCCCCCTATATCTTCGACGTGGACAAAGCTAGGAGTTTAGGTTTTCGGTGAATAATAGTAGGCATTAGAACAAGCTTAAGTTCGAAATTACACGCCAAATGAATTAATAGTTTAGGAGTTACGGTCGATCAAAGTTACACCATTTTGTCACTCACTGACTCACTGACAGATCATCAAAAATCTAAAGTACTTCTAGCAGACTTAGAAACTTCAAATTTTGCACCAAGATAGGTCATTAGCCACATATAAAGGAAAAATTATAAAAACATTAAAAAATTATATGCCATAGAAAACAATTTTATATTTGCGGTTTGGCAAGAACATTATGTATGGATTTTGACTGCATTGTTAACTTTGTTCGTTGTTCAAGTACCTATTCAATTGGATGAATACATACATAGAATAGAAAAGAATAATATAAATGTAATACATAGACTACCATTAATACAAATTAATACATAAAGTTCATTAAATTAATAAAGCTAAATCTCCATTGTATTGCGATAAATATTGTATGCGCGCTCGATAGATGGCGTTGTACCTGTCTGAATCGCGCTATGGTTTCGTTACAAAGCGCAGTGTAAGTAGTACTTCAAAATAATTAATTAGATAATTTTCATTTGATAGCGATCATCTGTCTATGAAAACCCATTTCGAAACTAAAAAATATTGTAGTGATAATTGATATTCGGAGAACTTTACGTGTTATTTAGTTTAGTTATAGTTTGTAAGTTAGTAGATATATATTTATTTAGTTAGTTATTTGTTAGTTAGTTTAGTTCTATTTAGTTTGCATATATTTATAAGTTTAAGCCCTATTGTTATAGAAGTAATTGTAAATATAGTGTAATGGAACGTGAAATATTGTACATAAATGGCGACCTTTGTCCACACAGAGTCATCTCTATTCCTGGAGATGGGTCGTGTTTATTTCATTCGTTGTCATACAGCATGTATGGGAGTTTTCAGTCGTCAAACGATATTAGGCGTGCTGTCGTCCATTATGTAGTGGAGAATTGGGATGACATGCAAGTCTATAAGTCTATGTTTACTGAATATAATCGACTCCGAAGTATATATCGCCCAGACTTGTCTACCTTAGAAGTAACGAAGCCTCAGAGAAGAAACAAAAGAGATAGAGATAGAGAATGGGTTCTAAACAAAGCAGTAGCTGACGTCCAAGAAATTGTGAGGTCACCTAAAAGTAAAAGAAAGAAATACCCTTACAAAAAATAAATGAGATCCCACCAAAAACATTAAATGTAAAAAAATGCCAAGTCTCTCGATGCAGTCTTTCCATCGTAAAAAGTTTTGAGATCTCATAGAAGCCAAGTCCTATTCAAAATATTTCGTAGTTATAAATCAACATTTAGTAATTGTATCAATAGTTTTCTTTATATTATAATTAAAGTGACTTGGCAATGAGCACAAATTAAAAGCTGCTTGCTGCCTGGAATTATGTGCAAATGTTACTGACGAGACCAGTGATCAGATTATTTGTTATGTGTGAATCATGATGGTCACTACCGACTACATGCTCCAATACAATAATTAAGAATACCTTACGGGCCATCGCTTTATGAAAGTAAATGAATCGAGAGTGCACTAAGACTGACTGCCGTTGCCGAAATTCGGTTGGGACGACACGGATAAACCAAAAGAAAATTAATTTTGTGATATTAATGTTTACGCATGCGGTGTGTGTAACTTTAAACTCCTCCAAATATGCCGTTTTATTTGTTTCTTCCTGTGCTCATTGCCAAATCACTATAATTATAATATAAAGAAAACTATTGATACAATTACTAAATGTTGATTTATAACTACGAAATATTTTGAATAGGACTTGGCTTCTATGAGACCTCAAAACTTTTTACGATGGAAAGACTGCATCGAGAGACTTGGCATTTTTTTACATTTAATGTTTTTGGTGGGATAAACTTTTCAGAATATTGAGTTATATTATTAATTTAAATAAAATATGACTACAATATTGTTATCAGTATTGACATACATATACTCACGGCTATATTTCCCTAGAAGAGGTAACCAGAGCTAAGGAATTGTAAATTCCTCAGCCACTTTTGGAAGTTGAGTGGGGAAAAGATGGTAAAAATAAAGGTTTTTGGTGATGGGTCTCCAACCGCATCGCCCAAAAATCCAATAAAAAGCCCCAATACCCTTAGTCGCCTCTTACGACACCCGTGGGTAGAAAGGGGTAGCGAGGGCACTACACGGCTTAGAATTAACTATTGCTACACCAATATTAAAGGGGAGTTATATTACTTACAAGTGATATTTTTATATCTTGTTTATGAAGTTGACTTGCACTTGGCTGGTTTTGGTATCCCGGGACCAAACCTGCGCGTCGGTACGAACGAACGCGTATAAATTGTTAATCAACATGTTTGCCTGATTGTTTTGCTAATCTATCAAATCAGTCATTTACTCCTTATAAATGCCTAAATATGTGCTTTCTTAAATCCTAGACATTTCATCAGTAATTCAACGTGAATGCAATAATAATTTTGGCTATAAAATGTATTACTAAAAAAAGTTATACTAATTAAAATTTTTGGTTTGCACAATGCAAGTTATATTTAATTGAACAAATCCTGTTAATATTAATATTTTGATTCCGATGAATGATGATTATTAGATGATAAAAAATATGGGAATATTATTTGAACACTTTATTGCATACAGAATAAATATAATGTTTTTACAAAAGTACAGAACATTAAAACTTAGTACACAAAGGCGGACTTATCGCCTTAACGCGATTTCTTCCAGTCAACCTTTATGGTGAGGAAAAACAAGTACACAACTCTTAAATAGAAGTAAATGACAATCAGTATGCAAAACCAAACTTAACTTAAGACAACCTATTTACAACCTTATCCTAAATAACATAAACATACATAACATAAACGTTCACGCCGAATATCCCCGAAGGGGTTGGCAGAGGTACTAATACTTCTGAACATCACGTGACTTTGTCACCTGGTGTTCAGAGTACCCACGTTTTGCATGGACAGTGTACTCACGTGATAGGGGGCAGGCCTAAATAACATAACATAATAACATAAACTTTCACGCCGTTTATGCCCGAAGGGGTTGGCAGAGGTACCAATACTTCTGAACTCACATGGCAGCGCCATCTAGTGTCCAGAGAAAGGTACCCACGTTTTGCTTAGACAGTGTACTCACGTGATAGGGGGCAGGCCTATCGCCGTTTTGTACGAATACACTGTCACATGACTAAGTACAACTCAGCCATGTGGGTTTCCTCACGATGTTTTCCCTCACCGTTAACAACCATGATAAATTAACCACACATATGACTTTAGAAAAGACAAATTGGTGTAGGCCCGACCCAGGATTGGAACTCACGCCCTTCTGTTTTCGGGCGGGTGTTCTATCCACTGGACTATCATGTCGTCCTAAATATTAATTTATATATCTAATATGTGTAATAATTTATATATTAATATTAATTTATATATTAAATATACTTCTACAGTATCTTAATAATATACATATATACACATATACACATATATATATATATATAAATAAATTGTATATATTCTTGTATAGTACATATAATAAATAAAAATATATACATATACCTATCATTATAAAATCTACCAACCTAAGGTCTTAAGAAAATGAGATTTTAATTTATTTTTAAATATGTTTAGCGATGATGACAACCGTATGTCAAATAGTAGAATATTTCAACAAACTTCCTATTACCATTTACCTATATGTATTTTTATTTTGATGTAATGTTTTATTAAAAAGCAAAAGGGAGGGAGTCATAGTGAATACAGATTAATTCGGTGCTAATATGGTTTACGACTAATTAGATAGATATTTACATAAAAATTTATTAATGGGTCGGTCCAGTGCATCATGAATTATATACACAAAGCAAGTATTGATAGTTTGTCTCTTTCATTGAGGTTTGTAATACTTTTGGTAGATTTAGTATTTTGTGTGATCTCGGTAGTACTTTCATACTACCGCTGACTGTATTTTCAGGACTCCTCCCGACAGTATGAAATCTTCCTCACTTTATATACTTCTCATAAAACTCGCTGCAACTGCGAGATGCAGCAAAAACCATTATATCATCAATTCAATAATTCCATTTGTCATTTAATCTAATGTATACCTTGTCCAAACCTATTAACTTGTCGAAAAAACTTTTTATGATTTTAAAAATGTTTGTTTTGAAGTGTTATTTTTTACTATACAATATTTAGAAAGTAGATAGTTAATGTGTGTCCATCTAGGTAGAATCGCTTTGTTTGTTGCAGAAGAAAGTACGCCGTATTAGAAAGTGCTCGATGTGAAACATGAAGTTGTTGTCAGTGCACTGGTTCGCCACTAGATGTTGCTGCAGTTCCAGACGTATAGATGACCTTGTGTAGCTGTTCGGGTCAGCTGGAATTGGGTACTTTATACAATAAAATTATACAGTTTTTAATAGTATACGGCTTATGTAGTAACATATTTCTTAAAGCATTTATTGCAGCTATGACCGTCTGTAGCTACGGATATCCTCAGTTTTTGGTGGGATGTGTATGTCAGAACATTGAATAAACCAATTGGAAATTGGTTTCAGAAGTAAAAACGTCAAAGCCTTATGACCGACCCGCACTTGGCCAATAGTGTAGTATTGTAGGCTCGAGCCCTTCGTTGGGGTCATAATAAAATAGATGTGATTGTGATGCGACAAACTATGACTTGAAGTGCATTTGTAAGCATTTGTTTGTTTTTATTGTAAAACTTTCCTTTTAATTCAGTAACCGTTATTCACAAATAAAATCATTCAATATTTAAATACTGGAACCCGGCTTCACTTGGGCAAAATAAGACTCATCATAATACACATCTAGGTACAAAATATAGGTATGTTCTTCTGTAGTCATCGGTTCTCAAGGAATATTAAAGGTATAGATTAGTTATTATTATTAAAAGTATAGGAAGGCATAGATTCGTATAGCTTCGTTCATTGATTTGATCTATTAATTATAATTATAGATACATAACATAAACGTTCACGCCGAATATCCCCGAAGGGGTTGGCAGAGGTACTAATACTTCTGAACATCACGTGACCTTGTCACCTAGTGTTCAGAGTACCGTCACCTAGTGTTCAGAGTACCCACGTTTTGCATGGACAGTGTACTCACGTGATAGGGGGCAGGCCTATCGCCGTTTTGTACGAATACACTGTCACATGACTAAGTACAACTCAGCCATGTGGGTTTCCTCGCGATGTTTTCCCTCACCGTTAACATTCATGATAAATTAACCACACATATGTCTTTAGAAAAGACAAATTGGTGTAGGCCCGACCCGGGATTTGAACACTAGTCGCTTGCACGATAACCTGTGTTCTACCCACTGAGCTATCACGTCGTTTTATAGATACTTTCTTCTTTGGTCAGCACAACCTGCCTAGGTAGACGGCTACTGTCTAGGATACCCCATGGTAGCTCTTACCGCGCGCGGCCTAAGGTGGCCTATCGAAAAAATGGGTATTCTAGCGTATGGCTGACTACTTGCATACCTACTAAATTAACCATCTTGACGAAGAGCCCTACGTTGCATCCACTTCCCACAATTGTGACAATATTTACTAAACGCAAGGAGATTCGGCTGTTAACAAAATGATATAGTAGATATCATCAAATAACAAACAAAGACAAAGACACGACCAATGAAAGATTTCATGAAATACTTACGATCTTCGGCATAATGTGTATAATCAGAACAAATTAAATACAAAAGAGATGCAGAAACTGTCATAACTGTCTGAAATAGATATAAGTCAGTCATGAATTATCCACTGAATTCGAACAAACGTGTTCAAAGTTCCTGCTTGCGCTAGGCTGATTGTAATTGTAGTTTGGAAGTCCGCGCACTACAATGAAGTGATGAACTACAGCGGATAAAAAAGTGGCAAATATATATTATCGCAAAACGTCTACAACTGAAGAAAAGAGTATCTATATAAATTTCATCAAGGAGTATGGAAGACTCGATTGAAACCTCCTTTAAAAAAGTGTCCTTTGCGAAACGATTGAAAAATGTTATGAAACAAAAAGTTTATGTCATATGGGTGTCAGTCAAAATGGCGACTGAAATTTTTCTGTCAACACCATTAGAATTTTGTAAAATACTTGACAATCCGAATTTTGCGGATATATGTTGTTGACTCATTTTTTTTTATTATTCAGGTTAGGTTTTGATCGAGTCTACCGTACCCCGTGACGAAATTATTAATAAAGATCCCACCAAAAACATTTTAAATGTAAAAAATGTTAGCCAAGCAAATACAATACAAAAATTTATAATATGTTAACTAAAAGACTTCGCAGACAAAAGGATTGATATCTGAATGGTTGCCAAGCACTGCAGATAATCCTGAAATACAAAGTGGATAACAAGTTAAATTAAAGTTTTGATTTAACTTGGCTCGTTTCCACATACGAGTTATCATGATAATTAACTTATCTGCTAGGTACATTTTAATTTGATTTTGTGGTGAAAACTAGCCAAATTAAATCAAAACTTTAATTTAACTTGTTATCTACTTTGTATTTCAGGATTATCTGCAGTGCTTGGCAACCATTCAGATATTAATCCTTTTGTCTGCGAAGTCTTTCAGTTAACATATTATAAATTTTTGTATTGTATTTGCTTGGCTAACATTTTTTACATTTAAAATGTTGTTGGTGGGATATCATTACTTTTTGTTAAGAAATAAGTTGGTTTTTTTTCTGCGTTTGATTTTATACCTACCTTACTATCTATCTACTATTTTAATCAAACAAATCAATGAATTTATCAAAAGAAACAAACCTACAAACAACCCAATCTAAAAACAATCAGCAAGAAAAAAAGCAGAATTTACAACACCGTTACCAGCTGTAACTCGTACGACGACGAAGCATAAAACTCAACCTTATAGGCGGGATTTCGCTAGACAACCGAACAGCATGGGGTCGCTCGCGCTCTCGCTTTGGTACGTTCGCAGATCCCGTCATGCGCGATCTTATGTTAAGTCGACGGTGGTTGGTTGCGTAGTGCGTTCTCCCGCCAGCGATCTCCGCGCCGCCGCGCCTGCGGATTGCCTATACATGCGGATCAGGCGTAAACATCCTCCGGGACGTTGAAAGCTTGATGTAGTTAGCTTTTAATATTCTCGTGGGGTAGTAAACAAAGCCTATTTACTGCTCTACGTAAGACACCTTTTGATGTGGTTACATCAGCAACCCGGCTAACACCGTCCGCTCCTGGATAGAGGCGTGACACACGTCCAAGGCGCCATTGAAGTGGAGGCAGGTTGTCCTGTCACGGTCGCCAAATGTTAAGGCAAGGAATAATAAAGACGAAGACTTGCCAATAAAACATTTACTTTTAAATAAGACAGTTATTACATTTACAATATGTATGTTAAGTCGACGGTGGTTGGTTGCGTAGTGCGTTCTCCCGCCAGCGATCTCCGCGCCGCCGCGCCTGCGGATTGCCTATACACGCGAATCAGGCGTAAACATCATGGAATTTATTATGATTTCTATACAAAATGTTCTTGTGAGGGAAATATTGAAAAATCTTAAAAATTCTCCGTTTTCAGATTTTTTCCTTTGTTAATATTTGATCACCGACCTGGATGCCGAATTTCAACTTCCTGGGATATCTGGAAGTGGGTTAGCTTTTTGATCTATATGTCAGTGAGTCACTAAAAAAATCGCGATTTTTGGACGTTTATATCTTAATAACCCTTTGTTATGTATTTATGGAAATTAGGCTACTAGTTTGTATCCTTGATATCAACAAATGAGCCGAATTTGGTTGGTTTATGTTGATTAGATTTTGAGTTATGATGGTGTAAAAAGTCGCTCCAAATGGTTCGTGTAATATACACATACGGTGCGCGCTCGCCGCCTTGGCTTGGCTTGACGCACTGCCGTGCGTCTTGATTATTCAGTCTCAATCTACTTTAAAACCGTTTTCTCCGCCGAACCCTCATTATTGAGGGTACTGTAGGAAAGCAAAAAGACGCAAATGATGCCGTTATGCTGGTGTTGGTAAGATACTGCTTCTCAGCCTCGCTATTGGCTA
The DNA here is from genome assembly GCA_963576735.1 of Bedellia somnulentella. NCBI lineage: Eukaryota > Metazoa > Arthropoda > Insecta > Lepidoptera > Bedelliidae > Bedellia > Bedellia somnulentella. The sequence continues at coordinate 23,655 of CAUYWD010000231.1, read as the reverse complement.
CAGTTATTTTATGTTGCTCTTATTTTGGTTAAGGAAATAGAGATTGTTGTATTGCGTAAATACATTAACATAAAAACTAAGAAAGAAAGAAAGAAGAAAGAAAAACATTTATTCATTGCTAAGCTTGAGTAAACAATACATGAAACATAACAACAAAATAATATTAAGGTTGGTTTTACAACAAAAGAAAAAAAAATAGTAATATATAAGTTAACAAAAATAAATAATAATAATAAAAAAAAAACTCAAAATAAAACATGAGTTATAACCAGTGGTCGGAGTAGGTATATTGATTTTAGATACTTGCGTCATGATATCATAACATGGACATGCATTTCTTCCGGAATGTACCGGAGTTTCCAAAAATTTGGTAAATGGAGTAATAAAATAAAAAACCATATGTAAGCAAACAAAATTGTTTATTGTTAATACAAATAATCATTATTACAGTTTTATTAAAAATAATTATTTTTAATCCTCATCGGTTACAAGTTCTACATTTTGATTTTCTGTCTCTATACAATTAAAATAAATAACTATATTGTTTTCAATATTTTCTAATTTTAAGCTATTTTTTTTAACATCTAAGATCCATTTGTAAGTGGAAAATGATCGTTCAACATCTGTAGATGTCAATGGAGCGAATTTGAAATAAAGTTTCTGATTATTTGCTACGCTTTTTTCAATACTCTCGCTGTATTCTCTAATTGTATCTAAATCTGAATTTCGTTCCATAACTGATTCTATTTTATTTTTTATATTTTCATTATTGCACTCGTCAAGCGTGCCCTTACTTGATCAAATACTAAAAGTGAATCAGCTAGAGATAAATTTTGTTTTTGTAACTTTTTCAGGGCTAGTAGTATAATAGAGTAATTTTCTTCAATATATTTTAAATCATTTTCTAAATTTTGTTTTTCCAAAATGTTTTTTGCGTTTCGTATGGCTATAGCATCAGAACTGCTCAAGCAGGATAAAACTTCTTGTATTTTATCTAAATGTTGAGCGTAGTAAGATGCTGCCTGTAACCAAGTACCCCATCTGGTTATGACTGGTTGCGGAGGCAACGGTAAGTCAAGATATTTTTCTTTTAAAATGTTTACCCTACTAGGAGCCTTTAAAAATACTTTTTTAACATTTGATATAAGAATATCAACATCGTTGTATTCTGACCTTATCTGCTCACTTACACAATGAAGAGCGTGCGCCAAACATGTCACATGCTTCATTTCAGGTAAGTAATGTTTTAAATTTCGCCCTGCAGATAGCATGTACGCTACATTGTCAGTGCAAAGCATTAAAATATTGTCAATTGAGCATAGAGATAAGAGGACAAAAGACTCTGTTTGCCGGATGTCGTGTGTTGAAATGAATATTATTATTATATCATTTTATACATGCTTAGGCTTTTACTCCAACACTTTTACTCCAACAAGGTTTTTACACACCAGTCATTTTTTACTATTGAATTCTGGTCATCTACGCCACTGGCAGCATAGCGTTGAGAGTATCGATACATTTTTAACTAGTTTCATGTAATAATTTCGATGTTTCGGTATTTTTATCATAATAATCCAGAAACTCGGAGGCGTATCCATATTAAAATATACGTTTGATGTCAGTGACCTTAATTCAATATACCTACTCCGACCACTGGTTATAACATAAGAAAAAAGCAAACATAAATAAAAACGAACCAAAATATATGATGACTTAATAAAATTATTAAGAACCTGTCACAAGAATAGCCATTACCTGCGTAGCAATGAATTGGCAGATGACTCAGCATTTTCGTTGTGAGTTAATACCTCACAACACTGATTTTCAGTCACCGCCAAGTAGAGGTGATGCACGAACTATTAATATATATATACATAATGCATGCATTTATTTTAAATATATAAAAATATCAAACAAATCAACAGAACCATAAACATGAATATACAAAATTGATATATTTAAACAAATTGACAAAAAATTAAATAGAAAAAATGAAATAAATAAAATACAATGAAATGATAATTTCATACGACACATAACTAAAAATTAATAAACGATACTAGCAAAGACATTTCAAATAGTCATATATATACGTATACTTTATTTACAAAGGGAAAACTAATATAATTGTTTGATCCATTGATTGTCTACTTCTATTTAATAAGGAAGAATGGGTGGGGGATTAGCCAAAGGATTTTGTTGAAGTAGCAAAAGGTTTGTAAGCTTTCGCTTGAAGGTGAATTTACTGGTTAGACTACGAATTGGTGGAGAAAGGTCATTCCAGCATTTGGACGCCGCGAATCTGAAACTGCCTCGAAAAGCCACCAAACGATGCATTGGCACAATCGCCCTGACTTTAAATTGATAGCCACTTTTAGACCATTGCAATTTTTTATACAAATAGTCAGGAGATTCGTGTCGAATAACACCGAAAAGCAGAGTTGCGAGATGTAGTTGCCTACGTGCCTGCATTTTCAATAATTTAGCGTCGTTCAAATACGGAGTGACATGGGAACGAGGCGGGATGCGAAAACAAAAACGTGCACATGCGTTTTGCACACGCTGTATCAATTTCTGAGAACGGCCAATTATGCAACTACCATAGACCACATCACAGTAATTTAACCTAGATAATACCAACGATTCACAAAGGTGAACACGCAAATCCACACTAAGGTAATCGCGAATATCAGGGGTCACCCCATAGAAAGGAATGTAGAAGCAAAGAACCTTGGTTTACTGATGGACGGGGAGCTTCGGTTCGAAAACCATGTTTTATCAGTGGTTAGTAATTGTTTCTACCGCCTTAAAGTCCTTAACTTTCCAGACTTTAAGGCGGTAGAAACAATTACTAACCACTGATAAAACATGGTTTTCGAACCGAAGCTCCCCGTCCATCAGTAAACCAAGGTTCTTTGCTTCTACATTCCTTTCTATGGGGTGACCCCTGATAGCTACAGCATTGGCCGGAAGAACCTTTAAAGTATTATGAATTTGATGCATAGTTCCAAGTACTAGGTACTTGGACTTGCTAGGATTCAGGACTAGACAGTTCCTCTCCGACCAGACCACAATTCTCTCAAGCTCCGCATTAAGAATTTTGACAGCATCCACCACCTCACCGGGTAGCCCACTAATGTATAATTGAAGGTCATCAGCGTATAAATGGTACTGACATTTATGTATACTGTTAATTATATCAGCTGTGTATAAAATAAACAACATCGGACCCAGTATAGATCCCTGTGGTACTCCTCTGTGTAATTTATTTGCTGATGATGTTTGAATACTGCCATTTCTCCCACGGAGCTCTACAAATTGGAACCTTTCAGATAAGTAACTATCAAACCAACGAATAGTCGCTGCATCAAATCCGTAATATGCCATCTTGGACAATAGAAGGGGCCTGCACAAACATTCAAAAGCTCTGGAGAAATCTAGTAATGTTAGTAAGGTGCTTTTACCTTCATTTCGGTCATTTAAAATATTGTCAACTACATCCAATAATGCAGATGCAGTTGACCGACCTTTTCGGAAACCTGATTGAAGCTCGGGTAAAATGGCATTATCCTCCAGAAACCTTGTGAGCTGATCGCACACAACCCGTTCCACTATCTTTGACGTGCAAGGAAGAATACTGATTGCTCGCAGGTCTGAAATTTGGACAGGATTGGGAATTTTAGGTAAAGGGGATATCTTTGCTACTTTCCAATCTGTGGGAAACTTACTGGTTGTAATGCTTCTGTTAACAATGGCAGTCAATGCGTCGAGTGAGGCAGGTAAGGTTAAAAGTAACATGTCAATATTAATTTCGTCTTGTCCCTTAGCTTTTGTTTTAATTTTAGTCACTAGTTTAGCAATATTGTCTCGTGAAACTGTTTGTAAAGTAAAAGTAGTGTTACCATGTCTATGAAACTCAAAATAAGTCAGGTCTGACAAGTTTGCGTTAGGTGCCCCAGGAATAGTACTAAATTGTTGATTTATTTCTTCAGGATCGTCAAAATGAGACGGAAGCTCAGTACGCTTAGTGGGCAGAATAGTGCGTTTTAAAGTTTTCCACAGCGTGCGGGTATCACTACCACAGTTGTTGATAAAATGCTCAAAGAAGGCCTTTTTCTCATTATATATCGCTTCTGTAACTTGGTGTTTTAGCTCTTTGTAATACTGTTTATGCTTACCATCTTTAGTTCTTTTACTTTTTTCATGAGCTTCGTTACGGAGTTGCATCATTAGTCTTACGTTGTCTGTAAGCCATGGTTTAGGACCCTCTCTAATCACAGCTTTAGTGATAGGTGCATGCTTATCAAAAAGAAACGTGATAAAGTTATTAAATGCCCTCAACATATCATTAACATCATCCATTTGGGTAATAGAGTTCCAGTGAATTTTTGTCACGTCATCATTAAAAGCATCTAAGTTTATATCAGTTATTGGTCTGTAAATAATAGTCTTTGGTATAGGTTTAGGTTTTTTTACGTCTAGTGCCATTGTAACAAAAGCATGACGACCAAGGTCCGGAATATGACGAACAACTACGTTACGAACTGGAGCGTCAGTACAGATCAAGTCAATCGTAGTCGCGCTATGATCAGTGAAATGAGTCGGTTTAGGTACTACTTGTGTCAAGTTAATCGACTGTAAGAAATGTGTTAATATGGAATAGTTTTTGTCTTTTTTGTCGTCAAAATTTATATTAAAGTCACCAAGTAATACAAGTTTGTCATAGTTCGTTGTAGATGTTATAGTATCCGTGATGGCGTCAAAAAATATATCGGCATTATGCCACGGTGGGCGATAAGCCGTCCCTATTAAAAAACGGCAACTGTTAACAGTGAGCCGGATCCACATTTGTTCCACTGTAGGCGCTGGCGGGTGTGGGCAAATGCGGACATTTAATCCTTCCCTGATATAAAAAGCTACCCCTCCCCCGCGTGACCGCACGCTACTAGGTCGAGGTATGTGTCGCAACCGGTAGCCCGGTAAAGTGGGCGCAACATCTTCTCTTCCCTTACGGAGCCAAGTCTCGTTCACTGCCAAGATGTCAGGTTTCAATTCAAAGGTAATAGAAACAAGCTCATCGTGCCCCGTTCCAAGAGAACCAGCATTAAATAGTGCCAATGTTATATGCTTAAAGTTAATCATCGGAAATTAGAAAAAAGATTGATACTATAGAAATACAAACGTTTTGCCATAAGTATTAATAGTAATTATATAGTTTTATATAATAAAATAAAGTAAATATTATCCGTAATATATATAATAATATGTATGTATACATAGAGCTATTAATTAAAGCCAATTCTAAAGAATGTAAAAATATTTTGTAAAACAGAGTTTGCCTGTCATCCCGCCCGCAGAAATAGGTCGTGAATGTACAAACCCAATTAAATGCTTTATGGGTCATATGATAGTAAATTTTTAATGCAGTTTGTTTAAATAAAATTGCTACGCAGGAGGATACGACCGTGACTGTTATCATATATACAAAATACACATTATCACTACGGTTCAAAAGGTAGGCAGACGTCAAAGGGTAAAACATACAACTAAAATTAAATCGCAAAGAGATGTTAGACGAAATAAACATAATATTATTTAAAACCACGCATATGTACAACAAATAAACAATAAAAACGTAGATTATAAACATTCCAAACAAAGTATTATTTAAAAATATCATGTAACTCTGTTTCTCTCTTAATTCTCTGGGCTCGACTGCCGTCCTCTTTCCTTACGAAGACTCGTCCCTCCCGCGTCCAGACATATCGCCAGTTGGCAGCTTTCGCTCGCTCACGGGCCTGCTGGAACAGCTGTCTGTTCAGCCGGGTGAGCCGCTCGTTCACGTAGAACCGTCGCGGCTCCCCGGGCAGCCCCAAGTCGGCGGTGGTGGTTCCACGTCGCACCCGCGCCGCGCGCAGCACGTCGTCTCGCGTGGCGCGCCGTGCCAGCCGCACCACGATAGGCCGCGGCCGCCCCTCCTCGCGCCGCGCCCCCATCCGCTCGCAGCTAACGACGTCACGCTCGTCCAACGTGACCCCCAGCTTGGCGCCAACCAACTTCACCACGTGAAGAACATTTTCTCCCGACTGCTCCGTGATGTTGGACAGCTGCACATCATTTATCAGCATATCCTGGTCCCGGTCTTGCAGTCGGTCCTGCAATAGCCGGACTGCCTCCTCCAGTGCTCTGGTCGAGCCGCTCACCGCATCAGCAGCCACTTTCTGCTCCATTTCATCCATTCTTTGGGTTAATGCCTCAATTCTAGAATTTTGAAGTGACATTGCGGCTCTCATGTCCGCAAAATCTCTTCGGAAGTCACTGATCTCCGTCCTAATAGACCGAAGCTCATTCATGAAGCCGCGTATTTCGGTGCTAAGTTTTTCCATTTGTACTCCCGGAGAAACATCGGAATTTATACCTGGGTGACTACCCGGTATTTGTACCCCGCTGTCGACAACGCCTTTAACCGGTATATCGGGTTGGTTATCCCGTGGAGTAAACCGGGTGCACTCCGGGCACCTCCAGGTTTTTTTTACAGCCCCGCTCGCTAAATTCACGCAGTTGCGATGATATGTCTCATCGCATTTGGGACACCTCACGCTATCTGTGCGTGATACAATGGAATTACACGCGCCGCACGAAGTCATTTTATAAGTCAGTTAGGCTCGCACAATATTTTCAATTTAGAAGTTCTAATCGCACGGTAGTTGAAAAAATCAATAATAAACGTTAGCACTTGATTACTAAACAGTCTCACACTTAATACTCGTTATAACATCGGAATAACACTCACAGTGACAAAATGCAATGTTATGGATACTTGAAACTAAAAAACTGTAAGTAAAGTGCAAAATTACTATATTAATTTCTAAAAACTAATATCGCGTATGATTGACAGTCAAAGTCCGTGACGTCACCTATAATATTGGCAATTTTATAAAATCACTTATTATACTTTTTATTAGATGTTTGGAATTTCGCACTTTTCGGCCGACTGCTGAATAGTTTCGAATATATGTTTGATCTCTACTTTAATAATTTATCAGAATGGTTTGGTTACCACTACCAGTCATGCAACTTGTCGTGAAAATATTCACGTGGTTAAATTAACTGAAGCATTGATATAAGTATTATTTATGTTATGTTTTATTACGAAGCAACAACAGAATTTTTTATTTTGTTTTTGCTTTTGCCTAGTAAAGTATGTTTAAAGTCGTTAATTTTAAATATTGAATTTTGGTTTCTTAGTTTGATTACTTCTATACTATGTAACTAAGAAGTATTTGTACACTTTTAGTCTTGTTACAAGCGATATAAAACTTAAAAAAAACAAAAGTCTAGGTACTTAAAATAAACTAACTATAATGAATTCATATACCCTAATTCATATTTTTAAAAACTTGAGGCCTATAATGCGTTTTGATCTTCTGAAGCGCAATTTCGCTTCGCTTTTTTCAGTGCTTAAGAACTTACTGCATATCGTCTTGGGGAGGATCTCAAAAAACAAGATTCTTGCGGCTAAAAAGGGCTCAACGAGCTTTTCTTAAGGTAGCTACGTTCAAACCGTTTTTATTTCCTACTCGGCTCCTATATTCAAACGTTAAAGTCCTCACAGTCTGACAACTTTTTGTTCTTTCAGTTATCCAACAGTAGCACACGATTACGCCCTACAATACAGACGTATTGACTAAGCGAAGGTCAGATTTAGTTTGCGCAAAAAAGAGATTTAATACTTTTTTCAGCCATAGGTCTTTCCTTTTTTTGGGTCCACATTTGTACAATTATTCAAATAGGTTTTTGCAAATTTATGAATTAAATAACTACGACTGTAGTCAGAGTAAGGGGATGGCTTAGTAAATCAACTTACGACGAAACTGAATCTTTTCTGAATCAAACACACATGCATAGACACATACATACACACGCACACACTCACACACACACACACACACAAGCCCAAATAATACATATTCTGAAAACATTTTTAAAATTATAATGTTTTTGTACCTAATATTGTTTTTTAATTTTAGTTTTTAATTTTTAGTTTTTTGTTTTTAACTGTATGTTTTTAATTTATTTTACTTGTTCTGTCATGAAAATTACGCCTATATGTATGATTAGTTTACTACTATCCTAAGTTTACAGGGCATTGCCCTTTTTTATGTACTCATTGAAAATTGTTTTGATGTTGAATAAATTTTATTTTTTTTGATTACTTTGCCAATATATCAAATCAGTCACTCACTTCTAATAAATACCTATATTGGCTTCTTTAAAACCTAGGCATTTTACCAGTAATTCAATGTGAATGCAATTATTCTTTTGGTTGGAAATGTAGTTTCTTCCAATTATCATAGTTTACAACTGAATGAAATGCTAGCGAAAGTCGGTTCTTTCATATATAATTTAAATTTTCAAAGTGAACCGACGTCACGCCCGGGGCTAACAGACTAACAATTTTAATTAATCTGTGACGTTAACGACTAATTTTAATAGGACTTACTATAAATTTAATACTTGAGTTCGGCTGAACTGCACTCATTGAAAACTTGGGGAAAATTAACTTGGGGAAAAATACCTTATGAAATGCAAGGTGTAACTTTTTCTACTTTGTATAGTAATAGGATCCTTCAATACCATATTTTTAAGTCTTTATGTAAAGCAAAAACAAATTTAAACATTTTTATGAAAAATTGAAGACTGAGGCAAAAAGGATGCCATCCGAAGCGTGAAGAATCTAGGAGCAGATGTGAAATCATTGATGCATATAAATAGTTGTAGATGAAGCTCGAGGGTTAGTTATCAATAGTCTTTCTACCCCAATGGAGTACTCGTACGTGACGTGACGTGAGTATAGAACGAGTCGATGGAGTATGAAATTTTGAACTATTTTAGATAATATATATGGAATAAATAGCTAATCCTCTTATTAAATTAAACAATACATTAATGTAATCCGAAATGCATATTGAATACTCTTATTTATTGTAAAACTTTTGTCTAAGTCTGTGGTCAAATTGAAATAAGAATAGATTAATCTTATTTATCTTCTGTCTAAAAAAAGGTATTTGTATTATCGTCTAAGACCAAGGTTTTTTTTAACCAATGTGTGTTACCAGTCATGACATATGGCACAGAGATGAAGCCTTTAACGATGGGCCTCATCAGAAGGCTCCAAGTCACCCAAAGGGCAATCTTAGGAGTTTCACTACGCGATCGAATGAGGAGATCCGTAGAAGAACCGGGTTCACTGACATAGCCCGAAGAGTTGTTAAACTTAAGTGGCAATGAGCAGGGCACATTGCACTCAGAACCGACGACGGCCATACAAGCTCAAAGATTTTGGAGTGGCGGCCACGTAACGGATGACGCAGTGTCGTTAGGCCTCTCACAAGGTGGACCGACGATTTGGTGAAAATCGTGGGAAGCCGTTGTATGAGGGCAGCGCAGGTCCGGTTGGGGGAGGCCTATGTTCAGCAGTGGACGTCTATGGGCTGAATGATGATGATATGATTATAGTCTTACTGATTGGTCATATTTCGATCACTGGACGAACTCTTTTGAACTCTATCATTTGTGACTCTAAATTCTAGTTAAGACGTAAATGAACTTCGGTACATTGGATGCAATTAAATAAAAATTAAAATAATTTATAAGTGATTAATTCCACGTCTAGAAAATCCATAGATGAATGATGTTTCACAGAACCCTCAAAGTACTAAATCTGTAAAACACTTGTATTACACTTACTTCCTTCGCAACTGAATTTTTGCCTAAACATTAAATGGGGTCGCGTAAAATGTTATAGCTCCAAAACTTTACTTTCTTCTAAATTTTACGGAATAGAATTATTGGCTTATCAATGAGCCTATCGTTTCTCATTAATCACATGCGGCACTCAGTTTTGTCAAACTTAATGGGCTTATGAAAGCTCAATGGGCGCAACGACAAAAAGGTTGTTTATAACAGACTTCAAAAAAAGGAGTGTTCTCAATTCGACACGTTTTTTTTTATGTTTGTGCACAGATTACTGTGCCATTTATGAACCGATTACTGTGCCATTTATGAACCGATTTTGTTTTTTTTTTAGTTGGATAGAAGATACTCCCAGAATGGTACCATGATGAGGATATCAGGGCCTGATGATGGGATCCTGGAGAAATCGAGGGGAACCCTCTAATTTTATAGGCACATGTACCGTGTTTTTCATATTTTCTGAAGTTATATTGGCAATAGCTTCAGCTTCTGGAAATCATTATATTATGCTGCTGAGCTGATGATGGAAGGTGTAGGTCCTCAATCACTAGGAGTAAGGAAATAGTTCATTCAACATTCTGTATAGATTTACACTCCTCTTCGTAGCTTTTCTGCTTTTTCTAGCTTCTTTTGTTATGTTTCTGTTACCGAGAAAGCATCATGAGACCAGAATCTGATGATGGCATCCCAGGAAATTGAGGGGACTGTCGAAACTCACAATCACGTGACAGTGTATTTGTTCAAAACGCCGATAGACCGCCGATAGACCTGCCCTGTATCACGTGAAAACACTGTCCAAGCAAATCGTGGGTACTATGAACAACAGGTGACAATGTCACGTGACGTTCAGAAGTATTAGTACCTCTGCTAACCCTATCGGGGGTATTCGCGATGAATGTTTGAGTCTTTTTAGAGTCAAGATGTAAAATTGTAGACCATTGCCTTTCGAGGGATTTCAAGAACAATGTAAAGTAACGGATGGTGGAGCCTATTTAATACTGTACAATATGCCAAAATCTTCAATTCGTAAAATAATAGAAAAACCAGAAATACGAAGAATAATACAGTAACCGTCGCTTCCTCATCTCAGAGGCATCTTTGTCAGGTCTACCCATCTCTAAAACTCGTAAAATAAAATATTTTTAACAAAAAGAAAACCGACCTCATTGTTGAAAAATCAACCGAAAATAAACAATCAAGGGCTAAAAAGTAAGAAATAAGTTTTTTAATTAATTATGAGTATTGTTATTAATACCTTAGGAATTTCTTTATTCCACACGCGTCATTTCAAGCAACCTTAATCTTAAAATACTCTTAAATTTATTTTTGAGTCGGTGCCAGTCAAACATAACTAAATTCACCCTACTATCTTTCTCTGATTATTACAATCTAAACAATTTATATCGATCGCCTACCATACCATGTAGGTATCCTTCATTGTACATGAACATGGAGTGCGAAATACACACTTATTATCAATTATCACGCAGGCTGGCACCGACTCACAAATTAATTTAAGATAATTTTAAGATTTAAGTAGGTTGAACTGACGCGTGTGGAATAAAGAAATTCCTAAGGTATTAATCACAGTACTCATATTTAATTAAAAAACTTATTTCTTACTTTTTAGAACTTGACTGTTTATTATCGGTTGATTTTTCAACTATAAAGTCAGTTTTCTTTTTGTTAAAAATTATTTTATATTTTAAACGAGCTTCTAACCCGCAGCTTCGCCTGCGTAAATTCGGACTTCGAAATTGGTCGAGGATCTCAATTCGTCGGAACGTATTTTTAAAGTATGGCAGTATGCAGGTGATGCCATTGTCCAGTTACGATCTGATGATAAGATCTTCGTCTAATTGAAGGAACTCCTCAAATTTCAAACTGGAGTTTGAGTCATTTTCGGTATTTAAATTTGTAATATTTTAGTCTTTTTCTAAAACATGACGATGAGATCTAGGACCCTATATCATCATCGAAACTTCTCAATAATGACCGAAAATAAGGGGACCATGAGAGTTTATAGCTCAAAGTACTATTTTTAACTATGTAGGCTCGAACCCCTCGGTGGGGACGTATGGACTCTAAGGAACCAAAACTTATATAAAAGAACAAAGAATACATTTAAAATTTATGCGAATTAAATGATATAACTGTGTTTTTTCCACTCTCTATTTTTTTTTATTCTCCACTTATAACAATAAAAGCCATAGTATGTGTTACTACCTCTTGCTATTTATCCAAAGTGCCTTTTCACACGTCCCAGTTATACCGTCTACCCAGTCTAATTTATCTATTTTAGTGTTTTAAATCGCAGCTGTAAATTAAGGATAAATTTCTGAATTAAAACTTTTTCTTAAAGTTTAGGATAACAAAATCATACTCTAATAACTATTTCCATATTTTGCTTTTAACTTTCATTTATCAACATTCATAAGTTGTTTGCGACACCCTCGTCTCGAAGGATCAAACTGTCATCTAATATGATATACTAGATGAAAACCCGGCTTCGCTCGGGTGAAATAGGACTCATAATACACATCAAGGTACAAAATGTAGGTAGATACTTCTGTAGTCATCGGTTCTCAAGAAACATTTAAGGTAAGCAAGGTATAGATAGGTAGGTTTTCTATAGATTCGTACAGCTTCGTTCGCGAAACGTCAACTACTGAAGAAAAGAGTAGGTACTATAAAACCTACTTTAAAAAAAATACCTTTGCGAAACGATTAAAATAGATGAATACCCGGCTTCGGTCGGATGAAATATGACCATAATACACACCTAGGTACAGAATTGTAGGTAGATACTTCTGTAGTTATCGGTTCTCAAGGAATATTAAAGGTTAGTAAGGCATAGATTCTTATAGCTTTGGTCATTGTTTTTATCAATCTAGAAAAGTGCTTAATTGCAGTTTCTATTTTATAATATAATTTTCTGACCAATTAACTACCACTGCAAAAGTTAATTTATTATTCATTATATTTTGAGGTGTCGATCAACTACAAACAATATCATGACATTTAGTCATGTGTGCTTCATCCCAAATGACTAAATGAGATTCTTTCAATAACTTAGCGGCTGGTGACCCTAACCACATATGAAACGTAGAATATACATCTGAATTGATTGGAACATTAAATCGCGAGTGAGTCGTTATACCACCATCTAACAGAGTTGCTGCAATACCAAAAAATGCTATGGGTAGGCATATTTTGTTTTCAGATCTTAAAATATGTAAAATAGTTGTAAATACAAAAGTCTTTCCAGTTTCTTCTGGGCCGTCATAGTGTTTAGTATTGTATCGACCACGTATTATTGTTCGGCCGATTGTAGTTTTAAAGTCCGCGCTTTACAATCAAGTGATACACTCACACTACAGATGATAAAAAATGCCAAAAATAATATTTTCGTGAAACTTCAGGAACTGAAGAAAAGAGTATCTACAATAATAATTTCGTCAAGGAGTACGGTAGACTCAAACGAAAGCTTCTTTAAAAAAGTGCCCTTTGTGAAACGATTGAAAAACATTATGAAACGGAACGTTTATGTCATCGGGTGTCAGGTGCTGTCAGCAGTCAGCACCATTAGGATTTAGCAAAATACTCGACAATCCGAATTTTGCGGATAGATGTTGTCGGACATATATCTCGACGCGGGCGCATGTCAATCGAGCGACTGGTGGTACAGGGCAGAGTAGAGGGCACCCGAATGCGTGGTCGATCACCAATGAGATGGATGGACCAAATAAAAGCAGCGCTGGATGACCCCCTGTACCAATGCACCAAAAAAACAGCCCTCAGAGAGGAATGGTGACGAATTGTGCGGCGGGTCACCCAACCAAAATGACGACCACGACCACTCTGTCAAGAGTGTTACGACTGAGAAGTTGTCGACTCAAAATCATTATTTTTTATGTTTTATTATTCAGGTAAGATTTCGATTGAGTCTACCGTACCCCGTGACGAAATTATTCATATAGAGAAGAGAATATGTCATATCAATTCAATTCAATTCAATTTTTCTTCAATGGCCTTTGACCGTGTTTTAACACAGTAACTTTGCCAACGTCCAGTGAAAAGAAAACACATATTGAAAAGTTTAAAAAAAATTGAAACTGATTAACAGACACTCCTTGATCATTCGTGGTTGAAAAATTAAATAAATATTAACCACAAAATAATTACTACAAAATTATCAATATGAACAAAAAGAATGCATTATAATTTTATATTATAGACCTTGATGAAATGACACAAAGTTTTAATGAAAGGGGTATATACAAAACCAAGTAAACATTTAAAATTAGTAGGAAGAGGGATGAAAGGAGGCAAAACATCATATAAAAAAAATGATAAATTAGGACATGCGAAAAAAATATGGTCAACTGTTCCTTCATCTAATCCACACTCGCAAATCGAACTGTCCCTTATCCTTATTTTAGCAAGGTGAACCGGAGTACACGAATGACCTAAACGAAGTCTACAAATAGTGGTTGCTACCCATTTGTCAGAAGATTTACATTTGAAAAACCAAGGTCTAGACGGAATGTCGTCACCCTGGATATCACCGTAATATTTACCTTTTAAAGATTTTGACTGGAGCCAAAGCAATTTCAAAGATTCAAACATTCGAGGCTTGGCTAACGAGCATAAATCATGACTATAGATTATTGAGTAATCAATACAGCCGGAACTAATGGCTAATTTGGCATAATTATCAGCCAACTCATTTCCAGAAATGCCACAGTGACTGGGAATCCAGCCAATGATAATGTCAATTTTTTTCGAATGACAAGTGAAGAGATGGTTTTTGATTTCTAAGATAATGGGGAATTTATTCTTACTTCTAAATGGATTGGATGTTATTAATAGGAAATTTTCTGTCGTCATGTCAAGGTTATAGTTAATTTCAGCATTACGTCTTACACGGATAATTTCGGAACATTCTCTATCCCACCAAGCAGGAGATGAATGATGATTGGCGAGCGGTTTTTTTTTGGGAAAATTATTGTCTGCAGAGAATATCATCGCATTAACAAAAAATGTGTAACAATCTTTTACGTTATTCTGTGAAAGAACCGGAAACGCAGATAATTTATTTTCTAACGATAACTTATAGTCATCCCAATTTGCTGATTCCAGTCTATACTGCAAGAGGGGAGCTAATTTTGGAAGAGTAGGAATAGTTATTGAAGAGGAGATAATAATAGGGAAGTGATCACTTCCACACGAATTGGATAAAACTGACCAATTGAAAGATCTAGCCACAGATGGAGATGAAATAGTTAAGTTTACAGCACTTCTAGGATCTTGGGTAGGTAGCACTCTGCGAGTAGGAGAACCATCATTCATAATGCAAATGTCCAATGTATCGCAAAACTCTAAGATTAGAGGAGTAAAACTATCAGTATGATGACAACCCCACATAGTGTGATGACAGTTGAGATCACCCATGACAATCATGGGATGAGGAATAGAAGAGAGAATAGAAGAAAGTTCAAGAATGATAGAAGATGAAGGATGAGGAATATAAACTGATAAAATGGAGTAGTCTAGAATTTTGACCGCAGTAATATAAATATTAGACACTGAGGAAGGTAGAGCAATTTGGGAAAAAGATATATCCTGTCTTATACCCTTACCGGAGTATGTATGAGGTTTTGGAGACTGGTTGTTGGACTGGACAAGTAGAAGAATGTGGATAATTAAATTGATTTGGGGCAGTAAATAGTTCAGCGTAAGAACGTCTTACAGGAGGAAAACGAGAAGAGGCATCTGAGTATGATATAGAGTCCTGAGACATTACCAATTTTATTGATTTTTGTAGGGAAAATTCTGGACATCGTTTATCAGTAGCGAAGTGTTTTCCTGAACAGAATAAGCAAGTCGAGTATTCAATAGTAATGTCACAATTACAGCCATTGTGAGATTGTGAACATTTATAACACCTAGGTTTAGAACGGCATTGATTTTGAACATGTCCAAATCTGCAGCAGTGAAGACACTGAATGGTTGGGAGGAGATAAGTCTTCACTCGAAGAGAATTATTATATGAATATATATACTGGAGGAGATTTTGACCTTGGAAGGTCAAAACCACCGATTGAGTTGGTAGCCATTTAGGTGAATTAGCATCATCAAGAGATTTTCGGCTGAGTCTGCGAGCTTTGAGTATCTTTCCACAATTATTTGGAAGCTCAATGGAGTTAACTAATTCTTCCATTGACCAATCAACGGGGACCCCTTTTATTATGCCCATTCGAGTAACATTATAAGATGGAATAGAGCATTTGAATTTGGCTAAAAAAATGAGTTGGCAAGATGCAAAATCGTAAGCAGCTAAAGCTGAGTTAAATTCAACCGAAATACGGTTTCTTCCAATTTTTTTCAAACCATCTTTAATAATATTTTTGGTCAGGTTCGATTTATGTAAGAATTGACCAAATTTCAAAGGTCTGATAGATAACCCAGCTGCTGGGTCAGGCTCTTCGCGAAAAACTTAAACAATAAAGGGACCCTTATCATCATTGGTGTACTCCTTTAACCCATTGGCAAACGCTTCATCCACAAAAACCGTTTGAATGGAAGCGGAAGCCACCTCAGAATTCACAATAATCTTTTTTGAAATTATATTGTCATTATTAATTGAAAATGGACGTTTACGAGCTTCACTTGAAAATACAGGAGGCGAGCTATATATATCCATCTCCTCAGGAGGAGGATCTGGAGGGCGAGGGGGACTAGGTGAATCAATACTCATTATATTTACAAGCTAAATGCAAAATAATCAACAACTACAGATAAACTATATTACAACAATGAATGAACTAGATGAGCGAATAAATTTAATCAAACAGATAACACGTGTTGTCTAATCACCATCCGCCGGACAATCGAATCCAATCTGGCCGTTTGATTGCAAAAAAGTTATTTTCCGTTCATTTAGTATGATTTACTGCTGGAAATATTCGTTTTCTTGATTATTTTTCAGAAAATCATAATCCTAATTCGATTTTATCTGACTAACTTAATAACCAAATAATATCACTTCTATGTCATATCAAATGCCGTGTGACTTATGAAACCTATTAATTTGACAGTAAAATCAACTAAATATAAAATCTAACCGAAGATGAAAAACCGATATTTGATAAAAATTAGAGGAATATTATAAAGGTGAGTAATGTTAAAGCATTTGGTACACCTGTCACATTGTTTAGCTGAAGAGGACCTCATTCGCATGAATTGGAAAATAGTAATCTGTAATACTTACACTCACGCCAGACTATTGATTGCCACTTTGCACGGTTCTGTCAAATATCTCTAGCTTCGGTCACATTCATTATTTTTCTCGTATTACTATTTGTTGATCCGTTATTTCTACTTTAAAATATTAAAAACACACATACATAAATTTAATGTTTTTTGACATGAATTCCTCATGTGGGGATTATTACTCATAAATAAAAGATGTTATTAAAGGAAAGAAAAATTTCGACACTGGCGGGGTTCGAACCCGCGACCTTCGGGTATACGCCCCCGTCGCTCTGCCAACTGAGCTACAGTGTCAGTTGGCATCCAGCGCGAAATTTCTCTATCCTTTGTTTCTTTTTTACACGTTCAAGTAGTGTTTGCGTTTCCTACCTCCGAATTTTAACTAATTCGGACGGCCACTTGTCTACCTTTTCAGATAGAATGCAAAATGTTGGAAACGCCTATGTTGGTTAGCAGGCTGTTTGTGCGCCTGCTGCTCGATCACGTACTCGATCAGCCTCGTGGTGGCGTCTCAAGTCGAAGGTGGTGGAGTTGTAGTAGAAATAATACGGCAACTTGCTGTTACTTAGATTTACTGTTAGATGTACTATTTATAATTATATATAATATATTTTAAGTTATATGGACTCTATACAGTATGAATTATGAATAAAATGACTCTGAACAATCTAATCGTCTTCTTGTCTTGAATTTCTTGAAAATGTAAAAGAAAGATGCAGCCGGCATCTGGGTTTTATACACGAAGCTGTTTGTCTCCTTTCTGATGGCGCTTGACGTGACTGACGCGCCTCTGGATTGTTTATGTTTTGAGCCCGTTAAAGCACTTGGATCCAAGTGGCTTTAACATACTGGGGGGCCATTGAAGACGAGTCTTCAATCTTCTTCTACAAGTAGGCACAAGCGATTTATGGCTCGCCTTACTGTCGATTGCATGGTCTTGATATCGGCCACTCTCGGGACACCATCTGCTCCTGGATATAGTTTAGTGACTCGCCCTCTTCGCCATAACAGAGGTGGAGAGTTATCTTCGCTTATTAGGACAAGATCACCCATGCGCAAGTCTCTACATCTTACTCGCCATTGAGTTCGCTGTTGTAGCTCTGATAAATATTCCCTGTGCCATCTCCTCCAAAATGTCTGCCGTAGCTGCTCCAACAGTTGAAAGCGATCCAATCTCTTCGTCGGTAAGTCTGCCAGATCCGGTGATGGAAGAGCCGTGAGTGACCTGCCGAGGAGAAAGTGTCCCGGTGTGAGAACTGCCAAATCATTTGGGGAGGAGGAAAGGGGAGCGATGGGTCTACTGTTGAGGATAGCCTCAACCTGGGCAAAAAGAGAAGATAATTCCTCGAATGTGAGGTGGGTGTTACCCATGATGCGTTTAATGTGAAACTTAGCAAGCTTAATGCCAGCTTCCGCGCTTCCGTTGAAATTAGGGGCGTAAACCGGGCAAAATCTAAAGTTAATATTTTGAACATTAGCAAACTGCACAAATGAGTCCTTATTTTCGTTAAAAAATTAATTTATTTCCTTAGCTGCGGCAACGAAATTTCGCCCATTGTCACAAAATATTTCCGTGGGTTTTCCCCTGGCGAAAATAGAAGCATAAAGAAATTATGATGATGACCACCGTTGATGATGATGATAATCATGGTGATTTATCATCGCACTGATTCAAATACATCAGATAAATGAATCCAAAATATATATATATATGCTAAAGTTCAAAGTCGATGAACTTGTGAGGTCAACTACCTCGATGTCAATGACCTTTAGGTAGTCAGCTGTTTACTGTATCTAGAAGGAAAGACATAATAAAATAGCAAATAATGATTGATCCATGTGTAGGATGATGTAAAGTGTATAAGTATTGTATAAAGTAAAATATTTGTATATAAATGTAAATTAAAAGTAAACCATAAACAATTGTTGAATGTTTGTTGTGTATGAATTCATTCAACTTAGGTTATTAATAACCAATTGGTTTTGGTAAGGTGTAAGTATCACCAAGACGGTAATCTGCTGCCTTGAGTGGGCTGAGAGGACAGAAACGTCTAGTTTTTAGTCTATGAGTTCTAGTTAACTTGGTAAAAGAACTGCTACTAACAAAATTACAAGTTTGTGAATTTTGTGGTAATGAATGGGAAATCTTGCCAGCTATAATCCAGCCTAGCTGTGAATGATGCAGCATGGGTAGGCCTGGACCTAAGGTGAGCCTTTCGGAGCCAAGTAGATCCCAGAATAGATCGCCTCCAATCATAATGTCAACCTTTAGTGGTTGATTGAATTGAGGATCAGCTAATGTGATAGCTGAGGGAAGAGTGATATTTGAAACATCAATGGCTTCATTAGAATGCCTTTTTGCTATGGAAGGCAACACCAAAAAGGTGTGAAGATGTGAGTATGTGCCAGTGCGGGCACGAATTAACGCTGAGCACTGATGTGGTCTCAGGTTAAGAAAGGTGTTCCCAACGCCTGCAACACTATTGTGTATTGAGGGTGTGGAAACTAACTTAAGACGATTCCTTAAGTCAGTGGAAAGAAAAGAGTAGTCAGAGCCGCTATCTAGCAAGCATCTGACTGTCTCCACCTTACCATTTTGGGGATTGATGATGTCAATCATGGCGGTGGAGCGAATGATCCCTGAAGGGGAAACTGGAGGACTGAGAGAAAGCGACTGAGGCATTGAAGTGACAGGATGTGATGATGGAGCAACATCATTTTGAAGAAGGGGAGAGCTGTGTAGCAGAGTGTGATGGCGTCCACCACACTTACGACAGTCTCCATAGGGACACTTGGCAACCATATGTTCAGACCGAAGGCAATTTGTGCAAACCTTAAGCCCAGTGACCCTACTCCGTCTGTCAGCCAATGTGAGCTTTCTGAAACGTAAGCATCGGAACAGTAAATGTTTACCCTTGCAAAGGGGGCACTTGAAATTAGTATTAGTTGTAACTGTTGATGCTAGAGTGGCATTGGGTAAACGTGAGGGCAATTGAGGATTGCTAGCCTCATCGCTTACCTTACCTGAAGTGGAAACAATAAAGGCTTGAGGTGGATTTATTGTTTGTTTAATATGATTGTTACTATGATAGTGTTTTAAATCATGACTATTATTATTATTATTATGACTGTTGTTTGAACCCTGTGATGTGTTAGCCCTTACCTTACTTTGAGGTAATGTCTCTAAAATGTCAGCTCTTATCTTTAAAAATTCTTTTAAGTCATTAAAGGTTGGCAACTCTGAATGAAGATTGCCTTTGTATTCTTCCCATTTGATATTAGTATTTAAATCAAACTTTGAGGAAGCTAAATAAATTAAAATAGAATCCCAGTGTTGAACTGGTTTACCTAAAGTCTGTAAAGCCCTAACATTCTTGGTGATGTGATCACTTAAAAACCTAAAAGACTTGTCTGATTCACTCTGCATAACCTTGAGATTAAAAAGTGCACTAAGGTGATTATTAACTAATTGTTTTGTATTGACATAATATGTTGTGTATGTACCTTTCACATAATATGTTCCATGCTTCTACATAATTGAAATCAGATACCTCAAGATTTGCTATAACCCTGGCTGCTTCACCTTGTAGGTATGAGCAGAGGTAATGAAATTTATGAATAGGTTTAATGTGATTATTATTGTGAATTAATGATTCAAATGTATCTCTGAATTCAAGCCATTTGAAGTATGAACCATCAAACTTAGGTATAGTGATTTCAGGTAGCCTAAACCCCATTGTACCTTGACCATTACAGTGGCATGGATGGGAGGCCTTTGACCCTTCAGTGGCATCTCGGAATTGGTCTGCAGGTTTGTTGACACTGATTAAATTTCGTACCTTAATAATTGCTGAACAAAAACCATTGGAGATGACTTCCCTTTCATTTAATTCATACTCCAGATTGTTAAAATTAATAGTCTCCATTTGAGATTGCAGGTGTTCAAATTGAGAGTTTAACTCCAAAAACTTGTCTAATTTGAATGTTAATTCAGCTACTTGAATAGAGCTTAATGGCTTATCACCTCCATGTTCCATGAGGTTAATTAAAAAGTTATTAAATTTAGTCACTTGCCCTTTGATTGAAGTGCGTTTGTACTTAAGCACAGTATATTCATCGCTTGCCATTTTGGCAGGGCTTGAGCTTCGACTGGCATGAGCAGTGTTTGTTTTTACTGATAATTCACTGTCAGTCATATTGAAAAGGAAATTAATAATTAATAATTAATAAGTAACTAGTTAAGTGAAAGGTTCTGTATATAGATAAATTTCTGGAGTTAATTGTTATAGTAAAGGGTGTGGCAAGAATGTAAAATTAAAGTAAATTGTAAACCGGTTTACGCTCCTTGTGAAGGTGACGCCGCTGGAGACAACAGGCAGCAGCTGAATGATGCAGGCCTGCGTTCCTCGGTGAAGTTCACGTTCACTGAAATTGTTTGAAACAGTAGTAAGTATATATCCCTGAATCGTTTGGTAGAGCGGAAACTGGCATGAAACTAACCAATATTAAGTTTGTATATTGAAATTAATTGAATTAAGTGAAGAGTTGATTGATATGCTGCTAGAGTTGCCGGCACATGTGAGGTATGAGTACCTTAACTGCTGCCTTTACTTAATTGAGTGAATGTATATAAGCAAAGTGAGTCAATGATTCACATGTGCACTTGATGGCTGTAGAAAATATATGGTTGATTAACCTAAGTGAAGAGCATGTGGTTTTGTAAAATTAGTTATGTTGCTCACTAGTTTTACAAAAACACTAAAATGCCAAAGTGAAGTTAAAATATTGAAAACTAAGTAATTAATGCAAGACAAGGCTGAAATTCTGATATTGATATGATTAAGAAACTATTTAAGTTGACATGTGGTATGAAACATAACCTGGATGTCCTTAATAGAGTGCGCTGATTCCACTTGGTGAGGCGTTGGAGCCTGTTAGATGAATTGCTGTAAGGTTAAGTTGCAATTATCTTTGTAAATGTTATGCGCTAACTCTGTAGCACATGGGAGGCCTATGTCATACACTGGATCACAGAAACCAGCGGCTGTGGCTCAGAAATAGCTGAGTGGTGATTGCCATGTGCAATCAGTTCAACTTTAATTTCATCATGTGGACCATGCCGTTGAGAATCTATTCTAACCTCAAAATTTTTAAGAAATAAATGGGAAGTAATGTGCTTTCTAGGTAATTAAATAGATTTGTGATTAGATTGATGTAAAATACAAAGGGATTGCTGAGATATTAATGGATGTAAATTGATTATCTTGACTAATTTGCCCGTGGTGAGGGGTTTTAAGGTGAGGAAAAGAAAGGAATGATTGGCTCACGACACTCTCCTCGGTAAGATGCTGGCAGGTGGGATGGCTGCTGTGTCCAACCCTTGGACCTGGCTTCTTCACCGGCGGCTTGGCGTGGCGTGGCGTAGTCCTCCTTTTCTCTCGTGCTGCTGGTGGTGCCTCTGCTGCGTAGGCTGACTGAAGTCCCTGTTCGGGCGCCAAATGTTGGTTAGCAGGCTGTTTGTGCGCCTGCTGCTTGATCACGTACTCGATCAGCCTCGTGGTGGCGTCTCAAGTCGAAGGTGGTGGAGTTGTAGTAGAAATAATACGGCAACTTGCTGTTACTTAGATTTACTGTTAGATGTACTATTTATAATTATATATGATATATTTTAAGTTATATGGACTCTATACAGTATGAATTATGAATAAAATGACTCTGAACAATCTAATCGTCTTCTTGTCTTGAATTTCTTGAAAATGTAAAAGAAAGATGCAGCCGGCATCTGGGTTTTATACACGAAGCTGTTTGTCTCCTTTCTGATGGCGCTTGACGTGACTGACGCGCCTCTGGATTGTTTATGTTTTGAGCCCGTTAAAGCACTTGGATCCAAGTGGCTTTAACAGCCTAACTATCACATAATTTAATGTTTTTTGACATGAATTCCTCATGTGGGGATTATTACTCATAAATAAAAGATGTTATTAAAGGAAAGAAAAATTTTTCGACACTGGCGGGGTTCGAACCCGCGACCTTCGGGTATACGCCCCCGTCGCTCTGCCAACTGAGCTACAGTGTCAGTTGGCATCCAGCGCGAAATTTCTCTATCCTTTGTTTCTTTTTTACACGTTCAAGTAGTGTTTGCGTTTCCTACCTCCGAATTTTAACTAATTCGGACGGCCACTTGTCTACCTTTTCAGATAGAATGCAAAATGTTGGAAACGCCTAACTATCACATAATTTAATGTTTTTTGACATGAATTCCTCATGTGGGGATTATTACTCATAAATAAAAGATGTTATTAACACTACTTGAACGTGTAAAAAAGAAACAAAAGATAGAGAAATTTCGCGCTGGATGCCAACTGACACTGTAGCTCAGTTGGCAGAGCGACGGGGGCGTATACCCGAAGGTCGCGGTTCGAACCCCGCACAGTGTCGAAATTTTTCTTTCCTTTAATAACATCTTTTATTTATGTGTAATAATCCCCACATGAGGAATTCATGTCAAAAACATTAAATTATGTGATAGTTAGGCGTTTCCAACATTTTGCATTCTATCTGAAAAGGTAGACAAGTGGCCGTCCGAATTAGTTAAAATTCGGAGGTAGGAAAACGCAAACACTA
>CAUYWD010000230.1:35066-58095 GCA_963576735.1 Bedellia somnulentella | reverse complement strand
CGTGAGTATATGTATGTATGTATTTTCATCAATAACTGTCTTAAAATGTTTTGCAATTCCTTCATGACTTCCTAACATGCATCGCCATTGGTAGAATGAAATGATACCAGTGAATAAACATTATTCCTTCAGCTAGTTGGTTTATTTCATGGTTTTTAGTGTTCATCTCTATTTATTCGCTGTTTTTTTTTGGCATGTATTTAACGCGGCGACAAATTGATACCATTCCGGGTCGTAAAAAAACTGAAAATGGATGGTAAATAATCTACTTTGGCGACTAATTAGAGGTAGCATCTTAACTAGAAAGCGGCGGCTTTTTAATGAGTTTTGAGGTTTTATTTAAATTTTATCTGGCAGTGACTTTCTTTTGTGGCAATTGAATTTCTTCTAAGGCGACAAATTATTGGCGGATAAAAAACTTAAAATAGGCTCTCATAAATTCTAAAATGGGGTTGTCTATAAACATGACCAAGGTCTCAAATAAATACAAACAAGATCTTAAAAAAAATACTTTTGGCTACATTTGTAGGGATCTAAATTAACCAAATTGTGACATGCAATAAAACTATTCTTGGTCTAATTTATTAACATTCCCTCTTTTAAATGAACCTACACCTACACAACTTAACCTAACCTAACAGCGTATCGACGTCACCCCGCTTCGCGGGTTGCCTTTTGCCGCTCTAAGGGGCATAAGCTAACCCTAACCTAACCTAGCACAAACGCATTTGTGGTGATTAATTGTTTTTTAATGAGGGGGGCTTCGCCCCCTCTCCCCCCTCTGTTTTCTTACCCTATCTTAATTGCATCTGCCCATTAGGGTGGGAGAAGCAACTTTTAACCTAACCTAATATATTTTAATAAATAAAGAATAAATAAAGGAAAGAAGAATTTCGACACAGGCGGGAATCGTAATTTTTCATTCCTTTATTTATTCTTTATTTATTAGTAATAATCCCCACATGAGGTTTTCATGAACAAAAAGATTTAAATTATCTAATATATTTTAGTTTCATTAATTTTTACTTCAATACACATAATATGTAATTTACTTAATATAATAGTCACAAAAATAAAAAAGCCAGCGAGCGCATTTGCCGCCTTTCCAAGAATTTACGAATCTGCAAACAATATTTTAATATCCAAATACATTATTATAATACCCATTTTCAGTTTCAATGCTACTTAAAAATCGCTGCCAGATGTGTATTTTTATAATGAAATCCAATAGTTGCCACTGAAGAATGTATGATATCCCCTCGGAAAAATTAGTCGCCACATTAGGTTTTATAATACCTGAACCAGTTTTTCACTGATCCCGCTTGATATATTTGATACCTTACAGTAGCAGCCGTTTTTTTAGTTTTTTGATCCCAGCATTTTGTTGCTTGTATAGTTTAATAGTTGCTAAGATATTTAATCACTGCAAAATTATTTTTTTTGTGACCTAATAGAAAGTTGCCTAAAAAGGATTTTAGTTGCCGTGTTAAATATTTGCCTTTTTTTTTTATTTGAACGTATTGTTTTAATTAAAATATTAGTTAAAATATTAAGGCATGTTTAAGCCAGACTTAACACAAAGACAAACTAGATTTGTCTTGTTTGGTTGTATAGGATTATCTTCATAAAATAGACGTGTTTATAATGCGCAAGTATTGCGCAACTGAAGCGAGAATAGAGGTTGATATGAAAACAAATAAAAACTCTCACAAATAACTTCATTCATCGGAAATGCTTCTATGGATAATTTATATGTATTTATTTATTAATTGGTGATTGAAAATGGCATGTATATGGATATTTATTAACGGCCGATTTCTGAATTGAGTATTCAAGCTGAGAACGACTTAAGTATCGTTTTGTCTCATTCAGTTGTTAAGATTTCAATGCGACAGAATGTTACTTAAGTTGTTCTCAGCTGGAATACTCAATTCAGAAATCGGGCGTTAGTAATTGAAAAAGGCCTTTTCTTCATTATACATATAGTTTAATAGCATTTTCGCTTTTATGTATATATATATATATAAAGTATTTCGGATCCTATGTGGGTTAAACCACTTGATTAAATAGTCTCATAACGATAAAGTCAAGAGTTGTTTTTTCGATTACGTGTTTATTGTATTATTTACGAGAACTGCAATGTATGCGAGCGAGTGTTTGTCTCGAACGACTCAAGTTTTAGAAAAAATATGTTTAATAGTAAAATGTACGCACTGCGCTAGTTTTAAGTTTAAGTGGTTTTCAAGGAATATTCTTACTAAAATATTTAATACTAAATAAGCTACACCTTTAATTTATATTTTTGATGTTTATTAAACTTTTTCTATAGTATTTATGTCTATTATTGCTGTCAATTATGTTCGCTAAACGTATTGTACAATGGATCCAAATTCCAATCCAATAAAGAGAAATATTTTTGCTCGTCGGTATGGGCAGTACATGTAGTTCAATTATAATTCGGTATGCAAAGTTTTACAAAAGTGATGCTGATTATAAAACCATTTCGAGATATTATGTTTTTAAAGAATATTTTCTTGAAATTAAATCAAATAAAGCTAAGATTAGTGTTATTTATCAAAAAAACTGTAACAGTATTTGACCTTCAATGTTATTTCAAAGACCTTTGTTTTAGTAGGTTCTTAATATAATATCGAGATTCATAGGTTTATTTAGTATATTATCGTAATAATTTCATTTAAGATCACCAATTCGTGTTTGTTTATTGCAATCAACAAAATTTTTATTTAGTACTAGTGGATGAATCATCCCAGCTTTGCACGGATAGCGTAGTTTTAAAAATATCCGAGGTTTCTTCAATCACTGCTCGCCCTTTGTGAAATTTATCGCAATGATTACAACTTAAAGTACTCCTGGATATTGTGAAAGCGCTTTTATGAACGGTTCAGTATCTCCGAAAATAAACCCTTGCAAACAACCAGAGTTACAAACTTTCACAGACGATATCAAACTTTGCATACATTATACCGCTTATATCAAATAGAGTCATAAAATTTGTAAACAAACCATTGCCGGGTATAAAATCTTTGATTTCATCAAGAAACTACTTCCACATCACTTAAATTTTACATCCGTCAATCAGGAAAAACAGTAGTCCACTTATTAAACAAAATTTAAGTATTAATTGGAGCTAAATCTTGCGAAACTCTAAAAATAAGATTAGATTATAAACATTCAGGTTATTTGTTATTTTTTCTAATGCAAAAATTTGTGATGGGTATTGAATATTGAATGATATTGAAGGAATGACAGTAATCGATAATCGATTGATGAATCGGCAGTACAAGGTTCAATATATCTATATAAATCACAGTAACTAATATCTATAACACCATAAAGTATTGTATTTTAAACAATAATAATAATATGTAATATACACTAGCTGTTGCCCGCGACTTTGTACGCGTCAATTTCTATTATTATGATCGCGATTAAGAATTGTTTGATAGAATATATTTTAAATTACTTTTGTGTAAATGATACTCATAGTTGAATATTCTTGCGGCAGAAATATATACTGATTTTCTCCGCAACCCGATCTTCACAACGCGATATATATCTGGTCGTATGTAAAGCAATCTTGACGTAAATCGATTTCAACGTGTTTAAAAGTTTGTTCCTGTGATTTATTAATTGTTAAAAGAAAGATTGTATAAAATTAAAACTGACCCAAACCGTATCTAATAATAAAAAAAAACAAACGTAAGTTGAATAATAAGGTACCTAATAATTTATACCCGCTTCTACGTACGTATTTCCGATAAAATATATGCCAAATGCCAAAGGAATTACCTTAAAATGATTACAGAAATAAATATAAGTAAGTAATGGAAAAAAATATGGGTTCGATTCCCGTTGATACTACATAGAACTAATGGTACAGTCGCCATCAGATATATCGGAGCGGCCGAGGTACTCAAATACTTCTGAGCAGCAATAAATTTCAATAATTTCTTTACGGTAAATTAAAATCAATAGGATCTGAACATCCAATCGCCACAAATATATGAGCCGTCGGTTTTCAATTAAATCTGTACTCACAACGACACAATAATATCTGAAAGCACAACTTGTCAAAGTTATCTGCTTAGACAGGGTGATCATAAATATCTGAACATTAAGAGAAAATATACCTTTAAGCGCTTGGCATACAGTTTAAAATTCTTTGTTATTATTTTAGTACGTACGCTGGAATACATTTTCTACACAACCACCATTTAGTTTTATCAAATGTCAAAACTAAAAAGAGTTTCTGCTGGGAGGTATTCTCCACTGACCAACTAATCCGTACAACTAGTTGTACGGTTAATATTATTAGAAAAAAATACTAAATCGTTCCCCACTGACCACTAGTTGTACGGTTAATATTATTAGAAAAAAATACTAAATCGTTCCCCACTGACCAATTCTTTTTTTATAGAAACAAGTAAGTACATGGTGTTAATATAGGAATGGTTTGTAGTTGTATAATTTTCGCCGGCACAAATCATCAAGAGGTGAAATAACTTAGAATTTTTTGAAAAGATGTATGCCATTTTTTTACTTTTACATTAATATAAATGCAGCATTAATAAAATAAAAGCATAAACTAGTTTTTACAAAATTATACCTTTTCCTATATATAATTATATTAAATGAGGACAAAAAATCTAAAGGTCTAATTAAATAAAAATAAATAAAAGAACATGAATCCATACTAATATTATAAATGGAAAGTGAGTTTGTTTGTTTGTTTGTTCCGCTTTCACGCCGTAAATACTGAACCGATTGCTTTGAAATTTTTCAGACGTGTAGTTAGAAGTCTAAATTAAATAATAGGGTACTTTTTATCCCGGAAAAAATATGTTCACACGGGAAATCAAAAATATTGTTTGCTTACTAAATGCATTGGAGATGGCGCTGTGTATCGTTTAAAACAACGTAAAATCCATATCCATATCCATACTATATAATATTATAAATGGGAAAGTGAGTTTGTTTGTTTGTTTGTTCCGCTTTCACGCCGTAAATACTGAACCGATTGCTTTGAAAATTTTCAGACGTGAGTTAGAAGTCTAAATTAAATAATAGGGTACTTTTTATCCCGGGAAAAAATATGTTCCCACGGGAAATCAAAAATATTGTTTGCTTACTAAATGCATTGGAGATGGCGCTGTGTATCGTTTAAATATTGTAACTAATATAAAAATCAAAATTTAGAAGCTTAATGGTACGGTTAATGCATCCCCGAAAATAAGGAACTCCGAGCCATGATGTACTATTTTTTTATCATATACATTTTTTTTACATCTACTTATATTGCAAACGAATATTAACATGTAAATATAGAAACTAAATGAAACGACGACGATTCCTTGAAACTAAGGAATCCGCAAGAGTTCTCATAGGAACATCAAAAACCTTAACTCATATATGGCTCAAAATATTGCAGCGATTATTTTTATCATCGATGGAATTCACATCAGACACTTTGTTAATGTTCATTTGGAAAGATGAAGGGGTTTCATCAATTTAAATGACAAATTTGTTTATCAATAGTAAGACTAATGTGAAATAAAGCGTAATAAAAATTTGACACCGCCCCGGTAACGTCTCCGTGGCGTAGCGGTATAACTAACTACTATGAATATTTAAATAGAACTATTATGAATCAATCGTCCCGGGTTCGTATCTCAGGTAATTCAAGCTTTTTGTAAAAAAAAAATTTGTCAGCTTAAAATAACACTAAATATAATAATAACAAGCACTATCCCTTCAATTTAGCGATTATTTTGGAAGGAGATCCACCACTAATCATCCCTATATTGCCGAGGCAATCGCTGCAAGCTCTCCCACTATCACCAACGGTCAGTTGTAGGGGGCAGCACCGGGCCGTCGCGCAGCGCCAAACTACTATCCGTATCTGTACTTACTAGAGATATTCTCATTTCTGGACATAAAAACTTGGTATATTTGTTTCATGATTCTTATGAACAATTAAAAAGGAATTTTCGGAACTCATCCCCTAACGGGTTGATATAGCAAATGAAAGTTAATATAGAGTTTTTTTACATTTTATAATAAAACTTGGTGCGATTGAATTTATGAAATCCAACTATCAATCATTCATGAATATATGCTAACAACCATAAATTCCATAAAAGGGTGGCCATAGCTTCGGAGATACTAATTCTCATCCATTTTTGGAAATATATTGATAAAAGATAGGTTAATAAAGTTGTTAGTGATGGGTCACAAACTGCATCGCCCAACAATCACTTAAAAAGCCTCAATGTCCTTTATGTCATTTACAACGCCCGCGGGATTATAAATATAAAAAACAGAAGTTGAGACAGTGTTTCGGTATTTTGGTATTATGTAAACTGGATGCAAAAAATGAAGTCCACGCGGACGAAGTCGCGGGGCAAAAAGCTAGTTCTTAATAAAATACAAAAATTAAACACAAGTGAGGATTTGAACCCTGACGGCAACGGATTATATTTTGATTTCTAATTACTAAACCGCTAGGCCACGGTTGATTGACACATTAGTGGATGAAATATTGCAAAGCATTCGTACCTATTTTAATTTGGCAGCTTTAAACTAACCATAGATATAGAAACACATAGATTGGCAGTAGGTGACAAACATAGCATAACGTCAACAAAGGCAGGATCTCTCACGGACACGATAACAGCCTACAGATCCACAATCTTTTCCTTGGCCGGCGCGGCGGTGACTCTGGTACTACTGTCGCCATTTTGAAATTTCGGCCTGTCATTGTCAGTTAGTTCTCAACTAAATAAAAATTATAGGGTGACCTACGTATATAATAAATTATCACTTTTCATTAATATTTTTTGTAGTGGAAACTTTTTTTTAAGACAATTATTTTTATGATGTATCTTTGCTTATTAATAAACGATTTTATTTCCAGTATTTAATATAAAAAAATATGAAAATTATTATTTATTTTGTTAAATTTTATCTAAGTAGGCTAGCACCGTCCGAAAAGTTGTGCGCGCATGACTGTAGCGGTGCGGGTTACGGGAAGTGGGGAAATGCTGCCGAATAAGATTTCACTTCGTATACACTGATGCGTGGGATCTAATCCTAATTCGGGGATGTACCAATGTGTCATTTCTTAAGTCAATAAACTGTCTGACATATATATAAAAATAAGGCAAGGTAGAACACAGGTTAACGTGCAAGCGACTAGTGTTCAAATCCCGGGTCGGACCTACACCAATTTTTCTTTTCTAAAGACATATGTGTGGTTAAATTTATCGTGGTTGTTAACGGTGAGGGAAAACATCGTGAGGAAACCCACATGACTGAGTTGTACTTAGTCATGTGACAGTGTATTCATACAAAACGGCGTTAGGCCTGCCCCCTATCACGTGAGTACACTGTCCATGCAAAACGTGGGTACTCTGAACACCAGGTGACAAAGTCACGTGATGTTCAGAAGTATTAGTACCTCTGTCAAACCCCTTCGGGGGTATTCGGCGTGAATGTTTATGTTATGTTACAAGGCTGTTAACAGCAATAAAAAAGTGCCCATAATTCACTGACCCAGCAAAATGAATGACCCAAACGATATCTGATGTTTAGAATTATTTTTTCTGTGCCACCTTTTTAGGGGATCTATGTGTGAATATGAAATATAAAAGACAGTACACGCCTAAGGAATTAGAAACTCCTCAGCTTTTGGATAGTTGAGTGTGGTAAAGATGGTAAAATAAAGGTTATTTGTGATGGGTCTCCAACCGCATCGCCCAAAATAACATAACATAACATAAACGTTCACGCCGAATATCCCCGAAGGGGTTGGCAGAGGTACTAATACTTCTGAACATCACGTGACTTTGTCACCTGGTGTTCAGAGTACCCACGTTTTGCATGGACAGTGTACTCACGTGATAGGGGGCAGGCCTAACGCCGTTTTGTATGAATACACTGTCACATGACTAAGTACAACTCAGTCATGTGGGTTTCCTCACGATGTTTTCCCTCACCGTTAACAACCACGATACAATTAACCACACATATGTCTTTAGAAACAGAAAAAATTGGTGTAGTCCCGACCCGGGATTTGAACACTAGTCGCTTGCACGTTAACCGGTGTTCTACCCATTGAGCTATCACGTCTGCCGCCCAAAAATCGCCCAAAAAACTCTTAAAAGCCCCAATACCGTTAGTCGCCTCTTACGTACACCTACCGGCAGAAATGGGGTAGTGCTATTCTAAGCCTACACTACCCAGCAGCTAGTTATTAACTAAATAATTAAATAAATGAATATTATATAAATTGTTTTATTAAGACATTTCAATACATAAATAACTTAGCCTGTATGATGTAAAATTATTTCCCTTATAATGGTTAATTTTTATTTACTGGCAATACTAATATCGATGACAGCGACGCACTTACCGGCCAAGAAAAGTTTGTGGATCTGTACAACGGTTTTCGCATAAAACATGAAAAAAATATGATTTATTTTCGTTAATTCTGGTATTTAAGTCTTAACTTTGGTGATTTTTTTGATAAAGTTATTAATATTTAACAGCACAGAAGCTAAATCAAATACATATTCTTTGGCTAACATAAAATATTTAGCCATTTATGTCCAAATTAAGATTGTAATAATTACCAGTCTATATGCTTATTATAGATCTTAAACCAAAGTTTTCAATGCAAATATATGACAAAAACATCTTCTGTCTCCATAATATTACAATTACTGTTAAGTTTACAAAAAAAAAAAAATACAAAAATACGTGAATTTTTATCAATTTTAATAGGGTAAGTATGGAATCCGCGATACTAATGTAACGCACACACACTCATTTACGCACGACGTTGTAATTTTTTTTTTGTCTCGCCTGTCGACTTTGTATTGCCAATCTATATACGTAAGTACAGTCGCCATCAGATATATCGGAGCGGCCCAGGGTACTCAAATATATCTGAGCAGCAATAAATTTCAATAAATTCTTTACGGTAAATAAGGTCAAAAAGCTCTGAACATCAAATTCGCCACAAATATATGAGCAGTGGTTTTTCAATTAAATCTGAACAACCCAAAGAGACAATAATTTCTGAAAGCGCAACTCGTCAAAGTTATCTGCTCAGACAGGGTGATCATAAATATCTGAACATTTAGGGAAAAAAATACCTTAAAGCACTAGGCATACAGTTTAAATGTAATCGTATCAAAATGAGTAGGTACACAAAATAGAAATCTGCGTAAAGCAACTTTACAGTCTTGTAACAAGAAACACATTTGAATAAAATATTTGCCAATTTACAAAAAAGATAACATAACTGTCATTGCATATAATTCACTTCATGTATTTTATCAAATACTAGTGGTCCGCCCCGGCTTCGCACGGATGGTGTAAAGTTTTTATACTGCTGACCCCCTACGATATTTAGCCATGATGATATATATATCCTATGTCC
This sequence comes from Bedellia somnulentella, assembly GCA_963576735.1. NCBI lineage: Eukaryota > Metazoa > Arthropoda > Insecta > Lepidoptera > Bedelliidae > Bedellia > Bedellia somnulentella. The sequence continues at coordinate 48,632 of CAUYWD010000230.1, read as the reverse complement.
TTTTCCTGGTTCTAAGCTACCTCTCTAACAATTTTCAGCCAAATCGGTTCATCCGTTCTTGAGTTATTAAGAGTATTACTAACAACACTTTCTTTTTATATATATAGATTTGCAGTTTATTATGCTATAATTACGTATAATAGATTGGCAATAAAAATACGACAGGCGAGACCAAAAAGAAGTACAACGGAGAATGTGCGTAAATGAATGTGTGTGTCATGACATTAGTATGGCGGATCCCATACTAGCCCTATTAAAATTGATAAAAATTCACGTATTTGTTATTTTTGCCCAATTCGGTATGCAAAGTTTTACTAAAGTGATGCTGATTACAAAACCATTTCGAGATATTATGGTTAAAAAAATGACTGCTAAGAGGACTGTTAATTTTATCAAAAAACTGTTAATACAGTGTTTCTCCACCTTCATTGTTGTTTCAAAGACATACGGTTTTGCAGTTTATCAATAAAATATTGAAAATCATAGGTTTGTTTAGTATAATATCGTAATAATTTCATTTGACATCACAAATTCGTGATATGTTTTTGCAATCAGCAACATTTTTATAAAACATTTCGCTTCATTTGCATGTCGCTACGTGATTTTATCGATCGATGACGTCATTAAGTACAAAAGTTGAACAATCTTTAAAAAATCATAACTTTACAATTATTCATTTTAAATAGAAAATATTCAAATTAGTCTTTTATTTTCGTTTTTACTATCGAATGAAAATCTTTAATAAATACCAAATAAAAAGTACTTTGATGACACAAGATATTTTTCATCATATATTTGCATTGAAAACTTTGGTTTAAGCTTAGATAAAAATAAAAAGAAGAAGATGCGGCGTGAGCGTACAAATTGTCAACTAAATATGGGCCTTCACAACACCGCACTACATCCATACGAACTGATACGAACACACACGACATGACGCAAAGATAAAGATAGAGCGATGGGCTCGTATAGTCTGTCTCTGTCACTTAAACATGTCAGATTTCAAGGATAAAATGGCCAAAATTAATAATATTTTGCTTGTAAATATATTTTTGGTGTATTTACGCATGAAACGTGATTCCCTGTGATTTGTTTTTACGCCTTGAATGATTTGTGCACTGAATAAAGGCACAGCCAGGCATTTTAAGCGCGAATTGTATGAAAAATTTTAATTTCGATGTCAAAGATTATGTCAAGCTCGTCGACTTGAAAGTATCGTAGCGGACTAAACTCGACTGAAGCAAACCAAGTACATTGTACTCAGTTTAGTAGGACCACGCGCGGGCAGAGGTTGCCGCATCTTTCTTTTATTTTTATCTAAGGGTTTAAGATCATATAGACCTGTAATTATTTATTACAGTCTTAGTTTGGACATAAATGGCTAATGATTTTGTGTTTGCCAAAGAATATGTATTCGATTTAGATTTTTTTTTTTCACTTTTATTAAGTAATTAAATATTAATAACTTAATCAAAAAATCATTAAGGTTAAAATAAGTAAATTATTTTTCTTTCATGTTTTATGTCAAAAATCGTTGTAGGCTGTTATCGTCTCTGAGCTTTGAGTAGTGAAGTATATGGAGATCACATAATGTTCTATATAAACTTTTTCTGACAAAATTGGCCTAGACCTCGCTTTTTATAACATACCCTTTTTTATATTATAAATCGATAAAGGACATCAAACTAAACAACTTTGCCCATGGAATGCCTATCTAAAATATTGTAATTTTCAAAAAATAATAATAATAAAAAATTGTCGTACCTAGTTCAAACTGAGAATGTATAGAATGAGATTCCTTGCTTCTGTGAAAATAAGAAATTAAAAAAAAACATTTGATCTATGGTGTAAACAAAAACATAACTCTTTTCGGTATCTTCCAGTTCAATCGCTCGCTTTCCGATTTATTTTCATGATATTATTTTTCAACGACGATCAATACAACTGGAAAATACCGAAAGAAGTTATATTTTTGTTTACAGAGCGAAAATCATAGATCAAATGTTTATTTTTTATTTCTTATTTTCACTGAAGCAAGGAATCTCATTCTATACATTCTCAGTTTGAACTAGGTACGACAATTTTTAATTATTATTATTTTTTGGAAATTACAATATTTTAGATAGGGAATTCCATAGGCAAAGTTGTTTAAGTTTGATGTCCTTTATCGATTTATAATATAAAAAGGGGTATGTTAAAAAAGCGAGGTCTAGGCCAATTGTGTTTGACGAAATGATTAGCTATTGTTGTCTCTCTCTGATGATAGTATTTTTGTGGGTGTCATTAAGACCAACACCATTTTAATACTGCTGGCCACAAGAATCTTATACATAACTATATATAGAATTCGTGGATGAATCAGCCATTTTAGTTTCAAAGTTTTTTGTTGTTTATGGTTTGATTTGTTTGTAAACATTGAAATTTTTGTAGAAAAATTACAATTAATTGTGAAATAAACAGTGGCATAGTGCTGAAATTCTGTTAAAAATGGTGAAGTGTTCTATTCTGACCTGTGGATCATACTTAAGCAGGAATTCGACCTAATTTAACAATTCACCGGTAAGAAATGGGAAAACTAATCAAATCGACCTATTATTATTGTGATTTTATTCTTTATAGCATCATATAGCAGACTCATAAAGCATTTATAGCTAATCCTACTTTAATGATATACCTGAATTTTATAAAGTGAAGTGTATTTACAGAGTTTTCAACACTTTTAGATATAGATTTATTGAATTTAAGTTTAAGGTTATGTTCAAGATAGGGATGTTTTTTTTATTATTGTCGATGTATTATATCGATATGATATGAAAAAAACCTACTTGTTTCAGACTCCCCAAAAATGAATCCAAAAGGCGAAAATGGCTAGAAGCAATCGGAAAGGAAAATATTAATATATAATATATATAATACTATATATATTTAAATAGATATGCTAGATATTTTTGTTAAATGGAACATGATTTTAGACAGTGAGGTTTATTTAATAAAGTTAAATTATATTTTTTAACTGAAAGGTTTTTAGTATAAATTTGTTTTTTTTTTATTATTTTTGTTACCTGTTACATAAGTAGTTTTTAGGTTTGCTTTTAAAATATTTTTTAAGTATTTTTTATATGTCCAGAAGTGTTAATTTTTAATTATTAAGGCTTAATTATTAATATTTCTATAATAATAATTGATAATGAAAAATACAAATATTTTATTTCTTGAAATGGCCATTTCTGTTACCACTGCTGTTCATTCTGGTTTTTGACAAGCCAACAATTGGCGCAATAAATGAAGGTTAATAGAATAAAAAACAGTAAACCCACTATTTACAAAGCAAGCGCTCGTTTTTTTTTAATTAGTTACTGGCTTTACGCCCTCAACGTCACATGTACGGATTGCATGATTTAGGCTGTATCAGATTTAACATGAGAAAGACACTTCTTCTTTATAAAAAATACGTGTACTAGCCATAGCTACTATGTTTCAGCAAATACTGTAAGTTTTTTCGAAGCAGGAATCGTAATCACCATTTTTATGTTAATGGACCACCCAATGCAGAAATCTAAATATCTATTATTTTTTTCTAGATCCTAGGGTTAGCACGACCAAATTTTTCAGCTATAATATTATCGATAAAAAGTATCGATCACTGGCCAACACTAGTCGGCCATTTTGGTTTCAAAAATAGGCACGATTTTATGTACCTTATGTTATCTCCATATACTTCACTACTCAAAGTCTCTGAGAGGTCCTGCCTTTGTTGACGTTTATGCTATGACGTTTGTCACTTACTGCTAATCCATGTGCTTCTATATCTATGGTAATATAAAAGCTGCCAAATTAAAATAAGTACGAATGGTTTGCAATATTTCATCCACTTTCGTGTCAGTCACCATGGCCTAGTGGTTTAGTGAATAGAAATCATAATTGTAATCCGTTGCGTCAGGGTTCAAATCCTAACTTGTGTTTATTTTTATCAAGAATTCATGTTCTTTTTTTTCTATTTTATTTATTAAGCCTTAAGAATTATTGACCTCATTTAATATAATGCTATATATTACGTTATAATTATATATATGAATACGTATAATACGTTACAGAAAACAGCAGGAAAAAGTACAATTTTGTGAAAACTAGTTTATCCTTTTATTTTATTAAAGCTGCATTTACATTTATGCTACCCTGGTACATACAATGTAAAAAATGGCATACATGTTTAAAAAATTCTAAGTTATTTTACCTTTTGATGTTTTTGTACCGGTGAAAATTATACAACTACAAACCCATTCCTCTATTACAACACCATGTACTTACCTGTTTCTGTTAAAAATGGAGTTGGTCAGTGGGAAACGACTTAGTATTTTTTTTCTAATAATATACTAACCGTACAACTTGCCAGCAAGACTCTTTTTAGTTTTGACATTGATAAAACCAAATGGTGGTTGTGTAGAAAATGTATTCTAGCGTAGTACGATTAAGAATTTTAAACTGTATGCTCAGTGCTTTAAGGTATATTTTCCTTAAATGTTCAGATATTTATGATAACCCTGTCTGAGCAGATAACTTTGACGAGTTGCGCTTTCACATATTATTGTCTCTTTGGGTGTTCAGATTTCATTGAAAACCCACTGCTCATATATTTGTGGCGAATTTGATGTTCAGATCTTTTTGACCTTATTTACCGTAAAGAATTTATTGAAATTTATTGCTGCTCAGATATATTTGAGTACCTCGGCCGCTCCGATATATCTGATGGCGACTGTACTACTGTATAGCACAATAAATCTGTGAATATGACTTAATAAATACATGAAGTGTAATGTTACCATTTTTGTAAATTGCCAAATATTTTATTCAAATGTGTCTCTTGTAACAAGACTGTAAAGTTGCTTTTCGAAGATTTATATATATTTTGTATACCTACTAATTTTGTAAAAGGAAAATTCATTACATCTGTACGATTACATTTAAACTGTATGCCTAGTGCTTAAGGTATATTTTCCTTAAATGTTCAGATATTTATGATCACCCTGTCTGAGCAGATAACTTTGACGAGTTGTGCTTTCAGATATTATTGTGTCGTTGTGTGTTCAGATTTAATTGAAAATCCACTGCTCATATATTTGCGGCGAATTAGATGTTCAGATCTTATTGACCTTATTTACCGTAAAGAATTTATTGAAATTTATTGCTGCTCAGAAGTATTTGAGTACCTCGGCCGCTCCGATATATCTGATGGCGACTGTACATAGTTGAAATTGTGTTGTATGCGTTCATTTCAGAATGTTTGTTGGTGCATTAAAATGAACTGTTCCAAATACTTTAACCAACTGGAACTTAATTAAATCTTTCTTACGAGAGATATGTGCAATTTTCTATCCAATGAGAGTATTAAAAGGTGACATCGTCTTTGAGTCGGTGTTATACACCCTAAATTATTCGTTAATACCTAAGTTCTTCTTGCCTAAATTACTAAAATAACCCATTTTCAATTTTCATCATATGAAAATAAATGATACATTGTTTGCTGCCATCTGTTCTAACAAAAAAAATCAAATCTGTGTGCTAACCACACAATAACTATTATTTCATACTTTTCAATGAAATTTTAACCATATGATGGATTTTTCTAGTCGAATACCCTAATAATTATATAAGAAGTGTATTTACATCAAAATAAAATTACTATTTATACCAATTACATTTTATATTAACAATTAAACCAAAAATTAAATCATTTAAAGTAAAAAAAATGCCACAAGTAAAGTAGCGGCAAAAACTATACTACAGTTCTATATAGAACTGTAGGGATGAAAATCGGAAGCATCGAAAGTGCCCCAACAGAACTAATGGGATGCACCCGTGTTTGCCAAATATACCAAGATTAGATGAAAATACCAAGATTTTCACCGTTAAACCTAAATAGCTCTGTACATTTAACCAAAAAACAAACTCAACCAGATGACATTGATAAAATTAACAATATCAAAGGGGCCACTGAGGGGCTCTCTGTGCACCATTCTTCGAATACCTCAGTCTCAACAGATAAGGGACAATCAAATACGGAAATGACTAAGAATACTGCAAAAACTGAGAATACCGCTGTAAATGACAATAAAGATTTAGCATCGCATGAAAAGCGGGTGCTCTTCTACAGTGATCAACAGGGTAAAGGGGTATGTTATTTTTTGAGGAAAATTCTACCAAATCACAGCTGTTATGGGGTTATTAAACCAGATGCTCCTGTCAAAGAAATCATGGGAAAAATCAAGACGGACACTTTAACGAAAAATGATTTTATTGTTTTAAATCTTGCCGCAAACGACTCAAACCCAATTGAATTCAGTTCATTACTTTATTATTATTTAACAAAATTGCAGCACACTAATGTAATTATCTGTGAATCTCTTTACAATAATTATCTTAATGTTTCTAAAATTAATTATACCCTTAAATTTATATGTAGCCAGTTTAAGAATGTTATTTATTTAGATTTAAGATATTCTTACTTAGGACGACCTGGTCATCTAGCTAGACATATTGCGCAGAATATATCGAAAGAAGTAATACATATTGAATATTTAACTCGAAAGCAAAATTGTATGAATTTAAAAATAACATCGACTAAACCTAAAATGGTTACTATAGCTACCCAAACTGACGATTTAACCGAAGACAATCGTTTAGACACGAGTGCTGATCTTTTTCGTAACTCCTCGACATAGAATTGGCATATTTCACCAAAATATTGCAGGCATTTTAGGTAAAAAAGATTTAATTATTACTGCAATTTTGGACTTAGAATCTAAACAGAAAGAATCAATCGATGTATTGTGTTTTAGTGAAACTTTTATAAAACAAAGTTGTATGACAAATTTACATTTGAATAATTATAAAGTTGCTACGGCATTTTGCAGAAACAATGAAAAAAGAGGTGGAACATGTATTCTTTTGAAAAACAACTTGAACTATAATACTTTAAATTGGATAAATAAAGAAGAATCCGAGAAAGAATTTGAATGTTGTGCCGTTGAAATACCCTTTATTAATCTTGTAGTGGTCTGTATATATCGAACCCCCAATTCAGATGCATCCATATTCTTACTCAAACTAACAAAAATATTAACTAAACTCAATAAAGGTAAAACCATAAAGAATATAATTGTGTGTGGAGACTGGAATATTGATATTTTAAAGGAGCATAAATTATCTAAAGAACTTATTGCAGTACTTAATAACTTCAATATGGTTAACCACATAATTAAACCGACAAGGAAGAAATCTTGTATTGATCTTATAGCTAGCAATATTACTATAACTAAGGGTGGAATTCATCTTCTTGCTCTATCTGATCATGAATCGTGCCAAACTCTTTATTGTGACGTTCAAACGGTGAAAGGGTTATCTCATAAACCTAACTGGGTGTTCAAAAAAGTCCATGATTTCTCACAAGAAAATGTTTTCAAGTTTACAGAATGCTTATCAGCTTTAACTTTTAATGACGTAGTAGAAGCAACTGACACTAATAAAGCTTTTAATGAGTTTCATGATCTCATCGTATTATTTTTTCAGCTTTGTTTTCCGCTAAATCTATGAAAATAATAAAAAAAACCTATAAGAAATAAATGGTTATCAAGGGGTGTACGACGATGCTGTGTTCGTAAGCGACAACTTTATTTGAAGTATATGTATGATCCCACAAATAAAAAAGTTAACTACAAAAAATTAAAATTGTACACAGCTACTCTAAAGAAAGTGATAGGAACTTCACAAAGATTAAATAATATGCGGTATTTAAAGCAATCCAAAAATCTAAGTAAAGCATCATGGACTATTATCAAAAATAACTTTGAACAAGAAATAGACAAACCTGACATAGACGAAATTATACTTGACGATAATAAAATAATTAAAAATCCAATTGACATAGCGAATGCTTTTAATGTTTTTTTTGTTAATCTGACATGTGTAATAAACGATTTTAATATAAATACTATAAATATATCACGTAATCCCAGCTCGATTTTTTTGACTCCAACAGACCCAAATGATATATATAAAATTATACAAAATCTTAAAAATACTTCTGCAACCGGGTACGATCACATACCAACTTTTTTATTAAAAAAATGCGCAAAACTATTGACAGTTCCGATGACCCATATGATAAATCAGTCTTTAACAGAAGGAACTTTTCCTGAACGTCTGAAACTATCCGTAATTAAACCTCTGCATAAATCAGGTGAACGTCACGTATTAAAAAATTACAGACCAATAGCACTTATACCAGTAATCTCAAAAATATTAGAAAAAGTGATGCATGATAAATTGTATAGTTTCTTAACAGCTCACTCCATATTGATTCCAATCCAAACCAATATGGCTTTAGGAAAGGATCGTCTACTACCTTAGCCTGTTTTAACCTGTTGAAGGATATAACAGATTGTTTGAACTCAAAGTTACCGGTAGTTGGTATGCTACTGGATATGACAAAAGCATTTGATTTTGTTCACCATCCCACAGCATTAGAAAAACTTGAAAGATACGGTATACGTGGACAGGCTTACAAATGGTTAGAAAGCTATCTTACAAATAGAAAACAATGTGTGGAAATCAGTAATATCGCAAATAAACATCTCAATGTCTTCCAATCAGATAAGAAACCCCTTCTATCCTATCCTATCCTTGGTCCTCTTTTGTTTTTACTTTATATAAATGACCTATCGCAAGTGACAGAAAATAAATGTATTCTTTACGCTGACGATACTACCATTCTTATAAAATGCAATAATTTGAACACATTTGAAAATGACATAAATTTCACTTTAAATAATATGATTACGTGGCTTAACAAAAATAATTTGCAATTAAATATTAATAAAACTGAATTCATACAATTCCGAACTTATAAGAGACAACCGATTAATTTAAGAATAACCTATGATGGTAAAATTATAAGAGAAGTTGAATCAACAAAATTCTTAGGATTTACTTTAGACAATTTTTGTAATTGGAAAAATCACGTAGACAACATATGCACAAAACTAGAAAAATACTTGTTTGTCATTTATCGTATAAGGTATGTTATATCAGAGAGTGCCGCCCTTAGCTGCTATCACGGATATGTGTCCTCAGTTTTAAGGTATGGCATCATACTTTGGGGTAACTCAGTAGACTCAGATAGAGTTTTCAAGATTCAGAAAAAGTGTATCCGTATATTATGCGGTGCTGATTTTTTGGATAGCTGTGTGCCGCTTTTCAAAAAATTAAAAATATTACCCTTTCCATCGCTATACATTTTTGAGCTCTTAATATTCACTTACAAGAATCCGAATCTATTTAACTTGAGACCGCCAAAAAACAGACCGCAACGGGGTAATCATAATGTGCAATACGAGCATTCTGCTGCAAAATGTCTGGCTATTTGTCAGCGAAATAGTTATGACATGTGTATCAAACTGTTTAATACAATTAGTGACGACATGAAAAAGTTAACATTTAATAAATTTAAAACTGTCTTATTTGATTACTTGATTGACAACTGTATATATTCTGTTAAAGACTTCATAACAAAGTGTAATATTTGAATGTATTCTTATTAATTATCGGTTACCTATTGTCATCAATATTTAATATTTACACGCCGCAAGGCAGAACAGGAATAACATTTGTAAAAAAAACCTACCACCGCATATACTCTTGTTTCTTGTAAATAAAGGATTTTTATTTTTATATTTATTTATTTGCTTGTCTCACAAACAAGATAAGGTTTGTTATTCCATTCACAATTACAATTTACAAGTTGTTTATTAAGAATGAAAATTTATGCTATCAAGGCTTTTCTTGTAATCATAAATAACGTATTTGGTAGTTAAGACTGTTATGTTTCGAGGAAATAAATTTATGATAAAATACAGTACTACTTATAATTATGGTCTCTGCCTACCTATATGGGAACTAACGGCTTGAGTATTATATTAGGATGTACATATGTAATAATAACGGACGTATTCTGTAGTTTTCAGACCATTAGTGTGAAAGTGACAGACGTGAAACAGGGTGTTTGCGAGGAGTTTTATGAACGCCTGAAAAGTGTGCTTAATAGCTACTTATCAGGCGTTAATAAGATCCGAGCCATTAACTCCTGGGTCATGCCTGTAGTGATGTACACGATTGGCGTGCTCAGATGGACTCAGTCCGAACTAGACGCTCTGGACAGACGAGTCCGCACGACGATGACCTCTCGTCGAGTGCATCATCCGAGATCGTCGGTTATGAGATTGTATATCCCGCGGAAGTGTGGTGGTCGAGGCCTCTTGAGTTCCAAAACCTTGCACAACCGCGAGGTATGCAACCTCAGAAACTATTTTTTGGCGATGACGGATGATAGTATTCGGGGAGAGGTGGTCGTTAGTGATAAAGGACTGACTCTCTTATTGTTGGCCTCACAGGATTGGTGAATCCCGGAGGTACTTAGTACCTCTGATCGAGAGTCCGCATGGAAAGAGAATGAGAGATCCTAAAAGACGGTAGCACAGACGTTTGTCGAGCATGTGGCCGTCCCCGGGAGTCACTCAGGCATGTTGTTTCCAGTTGTTTGGCTCTTGCTAACACTGAGTACTTACACAGACACAACCAAGCATCTGTGGGCTACACCTACATCATTATTATAAATTTATTATATATATAATACTTAAACATACAAACATAAATATTTATAATATAAATTTAATTTAATTAATATATCATATTAATTTGGTTGTATTTATATTTACTTTTATTATATACATTGCGATCGATACTAGTCGGTCGATAATCGATTTGCATATCGATAAGCGGTTCGATGGGATGTGACCCCGTCACTAGTTTTAACAACTTTTATTCTCGCGGGTAGTTTTGAGCTACCGCGATGATGGTTCGAGAAACGTTGCCTAACCAGTCGTGAATCACTTATCGCGATACGTACAGCATTCGTATTATTCTCGTGTTATTTCTAATTAAGTTTAATCCGTGTTGAATATTGTTAATGTCATTAACTGTTACTTCTTTATTCGCTATTGTATGTGACTGTCTTCCTAAATTGTGTCTGTGTCTGAGCTGTGTAATCTTTCTTCATTGTGCCTTCTAAAATTCATAGTGTGTGTCGGTGAAAAATAAACCTGTCAAACTGTAAGTGACTTTATTATTTTATATTCGCCGACCGGTGAGATAACTCATTACATCTTCACCCCCCTAACGCTATATTGGTGACCCGACGTGATGGACAGAGAAGAAGAATTCAGAGATGCACATGGCGTGGTGACGTCATTACCGACCAGCCGTGCAGGCACTAGTGATGGGAACGAGTCGATGAAACATATCGATGTTTTTAAAGTTAGTGCACGACTTCCACCTTTTTGGCCCGAAGAGCCTGAAACATGTTTTTCCCAGGTCGAGGGACAATTCGCAATTTCAGGAATTTCTAGCGATGTAACCAAATTTCACTATGTCATTAGCCAGCTGGATAACCAATTTTCCAGGGAAGTCAAGGATATTATTATTAATCCACCAGCATCCGATAAATATCAGAAGCTTAAATCAGAATTGATTAAAAGATTGACCGCATCCAGAGAGGTGAAAATCAAGCAGTTATTGATGCACGAAGAGCTCGGCGATCGTAAGCCATCACAGTTCTTACGACATCTTAAAAGCCTGGCTGGCATCAATGTTCCACACGATTTTGTGAAGACGATTTGGATAAGTCGACTTTCACACGGGATTCAAACGGTGTTAGCAGGTCAACCGTCCACATCTTCCATCGATGATCTGGCAGACTTAGCCGATCGTGTACAGGACATTGCTACTCCTTCACCGGTTGTCGCATCTACGAGTGCTAGTCAAGCAAGTCAAGTTTCGGCGATAGAAATGCTAACCAAAGAAGTGGCTGAGCTGCGGAGACAATTCGAGAAGCTCGCTTCAGAGAGGAACAGCAGACCACACAACAGATCGAATAGGTCAGCGCGTCCTCGTTCTTCATCTAGATCGAAACGCTCACATTCGAACTACAGAAAATACCCCATTTGCTGGTACCATACCAAGTTTGCAGAAAAGGCCAGCAAATGCATATCTCCGTGTGATTACCAGGCGGGAAACGCCAGGGGCGGTCGATAGTGGCGACTGCAGACTGCCCTTCAACTTCTACTGGTCGCCTATTTGTGACGGATCGAGCCTCGAAGACGCAGTTTCTGGTCGATACAGGAAGCGACCTCTGTGTTTTCCCCCGGTCCATGCTTCGTGATCGTCGTGCTAAGACTGACTATAACTTGTGTGCTTGAAAGGTATGCGGGCTAGCAATGAAACTACAGACTTGTATCGAAGCTGGTTTATTACTGGCGCGGTAAAGAGCGCGCCCAATTGTGATCCACCGTACAGTATAAATATATTACACTCCTCCCACATTAATTCAGCGTCCTGGTGACAATAAAATATATATTTAAAACTAAGTTACAGAAATTGTTTATAATTTATAAGTTTTCTAGGGCGCATGTCTCGTCCGGGCTCATTACAAGAGGCAACATTTTCTTGTATATTAGTTGCTTCCTCCCAAACCTCACCGTCCTCCGTTTCCTCCACTATAGGATTTTCTATTGATTTGTGAACAACAGTGCCCGGCACTGCGCTGTCACAATCGTTTGTATTATCTACACCTTCGTCCACATTTGGGTGAGTTTCCGTGGGAGACGGAGAGGACGGGGAGGATGGGGAGATCAGCAATGGTGTAGGGCTTTCTTGCGATACTGATGGAGCCGAGACTTCCTCCGAGCTAGGCGTAGCATGCGCAGCACTCCATCCATCAATATCGCTCACAATACCGTCCACCGTATCCCTAAAAACGAATTGTCTTAATTGGTCTAAATGTCTTTTACATGTCACATCATAGTCTTTAAATTCAACGTCAAACATTCTTGTACCTATTATTTTTTTAATAATGCCCTCTGCCCATTCTGCTTTTCTACCAGAAAACCACTTGGCCCAAACAATATCACCTACTTTGAAATTTCTTGATGGTTTAATTTTACCATAGTAAGTTACATCTTTTTCAAATTTAACTGGTACTAAAATATTATCTAGTCTTGTTCTTAATTTACGACCAAACATTAACTCAGCGGGGGTAGACCCAGTGGTACAATGAACAGTGTTTCGGTATTGAAATAAAAATCCTAATAATTTTGACTGAATACAATTTTGATTCAGATGGCCGTCCTGCTCAATTATACTTTAAACCATTTTTTTACATGTTTTTACTGAGTTCTCGGCTTGGCCATTGCTACAGGGGTGGTATATCGGAGAGTTAAAATATTTAATTCCATTATTTTTACAAAAAGATTTAAATTCTTGAGAACTAATTTTAATATCGTTGTCCGATACAATTTCATTCGGAATGCCAAAAACAGAAAATAAAAATTTAAGTTTTAAAATCAAAGCATTGGTTGAAGTGCCGCCGTTCATATGAATACATTCAACCCATTTGCTGTACGCGTCTATGACAATTAAATATACCGATTGCCCTATACTCATATAATCTATATGCAA
>CAUYWD010000230.1:0-34866 GCA_963576735.1 Bedellia somnulentella | reverse complement strand
GCAGACACCGACTGACTAGACATTAGACTATCCAGTGCTCCATTTACCGCATTACCCTTTTTCACTCTTCTCTCGATATCTTCATCACACTTTCCATCCCTAGTAAACAAACTTCCCAAATATACAAACTCTTTCACTTGTTCCACTTTCTTACCATTAATCTCAATCACGCATTCGGTCATATTCACCTCTCTCTCAAAAACCATAGTTTTTGTTTTATCCACATTCACCCTCATTCCCTTTTTCTCAAAAGACGCACATGCAATATTCATCATCTCTTGCAGCTCTTCCACCGATGATGCAAGTAGCACTTGATCGTCGGCATATAAGAGGCATTTAATGATGAATCCACCCATTCTCAATCCATAATCACTTTCACGCAACTCTGTTAAACAGTCATCCATGAACAAATTGAAGAGCCACGGGGAAGCTACACAACCCTGTCGGACACCCCGAGAGATCCCGAACCAGTCAGTATTTTCCCCGTTTACTCTCACACATGCACTGGAATCCTCATAGAGTGATACCAGTGCACGTATAAGTCGACTCCCCAACCCGAACTTGGATAACACCTCCCATAAACACTTTCTTACCACCCTATCATACGCCTTCTCTAAATCAATGAAGGAGCAATACACCTTTCGGTTCTTAGCTAAGAACTTTTCGGTGATGCTCCTTAAAGAGAAGATTTGGTCCATACATCCCATTCCCTTTCTAAATCCTGCTTGCACATCCCAAATTTTATCTTCCGTTTCATTCATCACTCTTTCAATCAAAACCTTTGCATACAATTTACCGACAATGCTGAGTAGGCTAATTCCACGGTAGTTTCTAGCCTCCTGGTGTGACCCCTTTCCTTTATATAAAGGCACAATTACCGCTTTGCACCAGTCTTGTGGCACTTTGCCACTCGACCAGCATTTTTGGAAAAGGAAGTACAACCAGGAAGCCACCACCCCTTTACCAGCCCTCAGCATTTCAGTGTTTATCCTGTCATACCCTGCCGCTTTCCCTAGTTTCATACTTTTCATTGCTTTCATTATTTCTTCCATACTGATCTCACTGTCACTAAAGTCACCCATAACGTCGTTCCAATCAACATTACTGCCGATTGGCGAAGAAATGGATGTATCCTCTTTTTCAAAGAGTCCCTCAAAATAGTTCTTCCATACTCGTCTTATGCTACTTTCATCCGTCGCCAATTCACCCTGTTCATCTCTCACAACATTCACTCTCGTGTTTTGGGAAACTCCCTTTTCTTTCCGGATATATTTCCAGAACAACTTTTGGTTATATAATTTAATGTTTTTTGACATGAATTCCTCATGTGGGGATTATTACTCATAAATAAAAGATGTTATTAAAGGAAAGAAAAATTTCGACACTGGCGGGGTTTGAACCCGCGACCTTCGGGTATACGCCCCCGTCGCTCTGCCAACTGACACTGTAGCTCAGTTGGCAGAGCGACCGGGGCGTATACCCGAAGGTCGCGGGTTCAAACCCCGCCAGTGTCGAAATTTTTCTTTCCTTTAATATCAACTTTTGGTTATTCCGGAAATTATCGGAGAGTTTCCTCTCACATCATTCTATCAGATCACGCTTTTTCTTTTCTATTTTCTTCTTAACCTCATTCTTAACTCTCTTATATTCATCTTCACTATTCTTCACTACATCATCTGTTACTCTCGCATCCATTCGTTTACTACCTTTTATCGCTAGTAAATCTAACCAAGCTTTCTTCTTATCTCCAACTGCCTCTTTCACATCTTTATCCCACCAACTTGTTGGTGGTCTATTTGTTCTTTTACTCAATCCACATACTTCCGTCGCACATTCAACCATTGACGATTTGAGCACATCCCATACTTCTTCTATTTCCAATTCATCCTTCATCTCCACGCAACTTAGCCTGTCGTCCAATTTCTTCATATATTCATCTCTAATATTTTCATCCTCTTCCAATTTCTCCACTTTTATTCTCGCAAAATCCGTTGTTGACACTTTAGGCCTGTGACGCCAACGCGTGCACAGACCCCTAAATCGTGATATAACGAGAAAGTGATCTGTGCCAACGTTAATGCCCCTATGGACTCTGGTGTCAACAACCTTTGCTCTTAGCCTTTCATCCACTACCACAAAATCTATCATACTTCTCTCGCTTCCCCTCTGTCTAGTATACATATGGATATCTTTGTGTTCAAACAACGTGTTCGTAACACAAAGATTCCTCTCCAAACATACATCAATCACTTTCTCACCATTCTCGTTCACTCTTTTATCACCAAACTTTCCTAAAACTCTTTCACAACCGTTGCGTGACACACCAACCCAACCATTAAAATCTCCTAACATAACAATTTTCTCATTTTCATCACACCCATTCGCAACATCGTCTAACAGATTCCAAAACTCCTCCCTCTCGGATAGTGATCTAGACATGTCCGGAGCATACACGCAAATTATGCGCATCCGGACAAGCCCTAACTTCACCTTTATCCATAGGAGCCTTGGACTCACACACGCATAATCTTTCATGCACTTAGCCATTCTTTCAGATATCAGAAGTCCCACGCCTTGGCAAGCTCTGTCACTCTCGGCAACTCCTGACCAGATAGCTGTAAATGGGCCAAGTTGTGAAACCTCTTTTCCCTTGCGCTTCGTTTCATTTACACAAAGAAAATCTAGTTTTCTTTCTTCCATAATCAAACATACTTCATCTAATTTTTCATGCATCCCTCCACACACATGCATCGTACTAAAGCGGGTCTCTTTAGCCCACTTTTCGCCCCGTGAGGAACCACGGCGTGATGAGTGGCGAGCCACATCGCCGCCACCGCGTTTAATTGTTTGTAAACACATTTGGTTCCCACGGAAAGCAAGGGAAATATACTGTCCGCCTAGCCAGAGCCCCGCTTGACTAGGTAAGGTTATTTAGTACCCGGAGTTCACCAGGCTCCGGGACGGCGCACTGTGGAAAACGGTAGAACAAGAGCATATCGAAAATACTTTTTACGAATATCATAATTTGTCTAATATGGTTATTTTATTTGGTTCTCTAATAATTGTAATATAATATTCATTACGTTTTTTCACAAAATTGCACAAAATGACATTATTTTTGACGTGTAGAAAGTATATACAACATAGGAGTACCAAACTTATATCTTTGTGTACACGTATTTCAAAACCATATTGTGAAAGAAATATTTGCTACAGATATGCAGTATCATACATTTTTGGAAAGCTTATTTCATGTTTATTAGAATACATGTCTTTGATTTCTAAAAAAGCGACAAATGTATCAGTAGGTACTTAAAAAGTGACATATACCATATTTTTCACTGATTTATTTTTTTCGTCGAAGGTTTTCATTATTACCCACGTCTCCCCACGCGCTACATTTTGTGTTAATTGATAGTCTAACTATTCTATAACACAAGAAAAAAAAAATCAGCTGCGGATGTTTGCGGTTTTGTAAAATATCAGCAAGAATGTTATAAAGGACGGAACAGAAAATCGGTATCTTTTGCGGTTTACCACCGTTCAAAATTAATTAATATTCCTTGATAACGAGGGTATATTATCAAGTTTGCACTTATTTTGCGTAAGAATAAAAAAAAAACAAAAAAAAAAATTTTTTTTTTTTTTTAAATTTGAAATTATACATTATTTGAATATCCACACCTTACTGCATATATGTACCAAATTTCATCACTTTAGGACAAAAACTCATGAAGTTATATATTTTCGATCCGATACCGACCTGTCTTGCCCACAGTGCGGCGGCACGCTAACGACCAGGCTCACCCCTGGCCACGCATCCCTCGGCACGGCAGACCTTGGATTGGTGTGGGGGCTAAGATGAAAAAGCCCTTTTCCCTTAGTCGACTTCTACGACACCCACGGGAAGAGATGGGGTAGTGCTATTCTATGCCGACACTACACAGCAAATATCTACTGAAATTAACATTAAACGCAACCCCAAACAATTTTGGTCCCATATAAAAGAGCGCCGCGGAGGATCATCGTACCCTAAGATCTTTGAACACAACAATAAGACATTTGACTCAGGGCAGTCCATTTGTGATGCGTTTAATGAGTATTTCAGCTCCGTCTTTAGTAAACCTTCTGATGAATATAACTTGCCTCCACTACCCCCTCCCTTCACAGAAACCGGTAATACTCTGTGCGATATTAACACTGACACAGAAGAAGTTATCAAACTTTTTTCATCCCTTGACCCTAATGGGGGAGCAGGTACCGATGGTATTCCACCATATTTCATTAAGAAATGTTCAAATAATCTCTCCACACCGCTTACGATAATTTTTAATCGCTCATTTAGTGAAGGATTTTTTCCATCAATTTGGAAGGAAGCATTAATTGTCCCTATACACAAAAAAGGTCCTAAGTATAAAATTTCAAATTATAGACCAATTTCTATTTTAAATGTTTTTGGTAAAATAATTGAAAAAATAGCATACAAGCGAATTTATCCTATAGTTAAACCCGGGATTCCCCCACAACAACACGGCTTCTTACAGGGAAAATCTGTTAATACAAATTTAATTTAATTTACAGATTATGTACTAAATACACTTGAAGGGCGAGCTCAGGTTGACGCAATATATACAGACATCGAAAAAGCCTTTGACCGAGCAGACCATGTTATTCTAATGCTCAAATTATATCATCTCGGTGTGCAAGGAAATCTGTATCGGTGGATAACGTCTTACATCTTTAATCGCCATCAAGCTGCAGTGTTAGGAGGTTTTAAATCAGATTACATTAATGTTCCTTCTGGTGTTCCGCAAGGTTCACATCTAGGTCCTCTGTTGTTTAACGTTTATTTATATGATATATACACTGTTTTCCAAAATTGCAACTTTTTAATGTATGCAGATTACACAAAAATTTATCACAGTATTCGCAATGAAAACGACTGTCAAAATATTCAAAGTGACCTAGATCGCTTGACACGGTATTATAAAATTAACAGGATCAATGTAAATGCATCTAAATGTATGATTATATCATTCACACGTAGTTCTTCACCAATCAGTGCGACATACTATATTGATAATACTCCCATTGGTAGAGATCTTACGATGAGAGATTTGGGAGTTACTCTAGACTCAAAACTTACATTTGAACACCATATTGAGAAAATAGTAGATAGGGCTTACAAAAATCTAGGATTTGTCATGAGAGTCTGTGAACCATTTACTGACATCAACTGCATAAAGACAGTTTATAATGCCTACGTTCGTAGTATCCTCGAGTTTGCTTCCTCCGTCTGGTTTCCCCAATATATAAAATATGCTCATAAAATTGAATCCGTGCAGCGCACTTTCATTAAACATTTAAATTACAGAGCTCGAGTATGGAACAAGGATTACGTATCATCGTGTAAATATCACGAAGTCCTCAAACTTGATGAACGTCGCTTACTTACAGATATGTCTGTTTTACACGATTTGTTGAATGACCGCATAGATAGCCCCAACATTTTATGTCAAATCGGAATTAACACCCCTTCTTACAGAACCCGACATACGCAAAAATCTTTGTTTCATATTCCACGCTCAAGAACAAACCTCTCAAAATGCTCCCATCCGCCGTATTTTGTACGAATTCAACAACAACTTTAGTGATTTGGACCCTTTTTTTCAAACAGATTTGAATTTCATATAAACATACATAAACATAAACATAAACGTTCACGCCGTTTATCCCCGAAGGGGTTGGCAGAGGTACCAATACTCCTGAACTCACATGGCAAGCGCCATCTAGTTTCCAGAGAAGGTACCCACGTTTTGCTTAGACAGTGTACTCACGTGATAGGGGGCAGGCCTATCGCCGTTTTGTACGAATACACTGTCACATGACTAAGTACAACTCAGCCATGTGGGTTTCCTCACGATGTTTTCCCTCACCGTTAGCAACCATGATAAATTAACCACACATATGACTTTAGAAAAGACAAATTGGTGTAGGCCCGTCCCAGGATTGGAACTCACGCCCTTCTGTTTTTCGGGCGGGTGTTCTACCCACTGGACTATCATGTCGCATTTGAATTTCGTAAGAATGTTATAGAAACATTTAAAACAAGTCAAAGTTAACCAGTATAAGCATAATTAAAACATACATATACACATACACATACACGAACACACACACACACGCACACACACACACATACCTATATACATTACCATCATAGTATCATCATTCATGGTCTTTTTTTTGTTTTGTTCATATTTTTATTCTCTTTCTTTCCTTGTATTTTTTAAACGTTATTTATAATATTATTATTTTTCTTTTTTCTAATGAACTTGCTGTATTTTCGCGGGCAACCGCCTTAATTTCGTTCCTCTTTTGTTTTGAACCGGTAATTGTGATCACCTGTCATTGGCTTTGTAAAACAATTGTATGTTCTGTGCCATGTTTGTTGTGTTTGCTGTTGGTGGTCAACGAATAAATAAATAAATAAATAAATGTATGTATGTATGTATGAACATAGTACAAATATGATTTTAGTCCATTGGGAGGCATCATGTATTACATCTTAAATATTAGGCAATTTATGTTTTGTCTTCAATTGATATACAATTTATTCCCATCTTAAATCCCATAACTAAATCTTGATATGTGATAAACTGAAATACAACATAACATATTTTTAATGAAAAATGTTGATAGACTAAAAAGTATTAATTCAGAATTGCTGCTAAGCTATGTACTTTGGAAACTAAATACTAACTGTGTATTTTAGGAAGATAAAATAAAATTGTTAGCAATAAGCAAATGAGGCACAATGAATAGTTTGTAGTTATTACAGTGCATATTATACCCATAAGATATATTTAGTAGAATGAGGCACAAAGTGAGTAAGGGTATGGGGCTTTTTAAGTGGCGGTTGGCTAGAGATGGGCGATGTAGTCAACTTGTGTGTTGTTGGTAACTGTTTGCCACAATAAACCACCATAAGCACAAAAATCAAGTTTTACCATGTGGCTAATGATTTTTGTATTTGTAGAGTTCAAAAATACATTTATAATACAGAAACAAGTTAATCTATTATATATAATGTATTTAATTGATTCTTTCATGTAGTTCAAACAATGAGTTAACTTAAAACTTACCATAAATGGGCTACGTGGCTGGAGGCCCATTGGGAATGATAGTTTTCTTTTATATTTTTTCCATTTAATTTCCAAAATTGTTTGAGGAATTGTTAATTCTGAAGCTCTGGCTATGTCCAACTAGGATTCATAACCATGACAGTATTGTATTGTAGAACTAATAAATGATTGAAGAAAGATGAGCTTCAGTTTTTCCTAAATGTTACATATTAAGGGGTTGTCATGTAGATGAACAGTGATATTGCAGTATTTCCATAATTAAAGATAAATGGTAAAATCCTTGCATTTGTTATAATATTATTATGTTCAATAAGTTTGATAAGAGGAAATTTTTTTAGCTTAGAGTATTTTGTAATTAGGCTTTACTTTTTTTTAACACTGTTTCATGATAATAAAGGGTGGCTGAGACTATAAAGATAATAATTAATCATTTTACATTTATTGAATTGAGTAAATATACAATACACAAATATACTATCGCCATTTTTTCCATTGGAGAAGCCAGAGACTATCACTAGCCACTTTATTTTGTTTTATACTTTGTAAGTACACTTACCTGTTATTTCACTTTAACCATAGTTCTCGTTTTATGCCACAGTTTTTCTTAAAAGCTATCCAAGCGGATAATATCATCATTAGAAATATTGTTATTGGATTCTATTTGGTCTTCTTCTTAATCTTTATACTGGCAGTGGCAGACCCAAAGGATTAATTAAATAGCAATTGGGTCGTAACGTAAGGTCGCTATGTCATATGTTCATTCATGTATAGTTGTAAATTATCACCATCCACACAATTATTGAAGAGGAAACACATTTTTCTCAAGTTCGACGGCACAACTTAGTGTTATATTTAGTACTAGTGGATCGTCCCAGCTTCGCACGGGTAGCGTTGTATTTTAAATATCTGAGGTTTCTTTCTTTAGTCACTGCTCAAGCATTGTGAAATTCAGCGCAATGTTTTCAATTTATTAAATTTATAGCACTCCCTAAACAGTGTAGTTTGGTGATTTTTAATGCGCTTTAATGAACGGTTCAGTATTTCCGTTTAATAGCAAATTATGGAATAAAACGCTATGAAGTATTTATAACAATCTAAAAAATAAATCATTACGTGTTGTAGGATGCAACTACTGGCGCCATCTAGTATGTTATATGTAAATTAGTAACGATTCGGTTTTGGTCACGGGCGCGATGGCTTATTTTATGTATAATTTCGGTGTTTCTCTACCGATTTCTATGATTCTTTTTTTATTGAATAGGTAATAATGTAACCTTTTTTTAAATTAGGGATGAGTGAGAGGTTTACAAACGTAAGAGTAAACAAATATAATCAGAATGTTCCGAACTGCTAAGCTATCAGGAATTACACGTGTTATTGTGAGTCAACTGTAAAAGATAGACATAAACTGTTGAGGATTTTTTTTAGATAATTTTATGAAGAATATTTCCGTCATACACGATTTCTATGTAAGTTTAACCATTAAGGCTGAACACGCGACGGAAGCTTAAAAAATGTAGTAACTTCTCCCGTTTTCCCAAAATTTCCCAAAATTCCCCTTTACTACTCTGCTGGAAAGTATACAAAAACCTGCCCAGGAGTATGGAAAATAATTGTACCAAGTTTCGTTAAAATCCGTCGAGTAGTTTTTGTTTCCATAAGGAACATACAAACCGACAGACAGACAGACAGACAGACAGACAGACAAAAATTTTACTGATTGCATTTTTGGCATCAGTATCGATCCCTAATCACCCCCTGATAGTTATTTTGAACATATATTTCATGTACAGAATTGACCTCTCTACAGATTTATTATAAGTATAGATTTTATTCACAACATTTTTTCACTACACTACATGTTATTAAATATATTTCACTATACTCATTGATTATTATTCATAAATAAAGTAAAACTAGTGCGCCTTTTGAGCAAAATCAAAGAAAGTACTATCAACAATCATCTATCGACACCCCCAAAGCACCACGATAAGGTTCACCACTTCCGGTTCGTTCTCTGTCACAGTTAGTTTTGCGTCTCACAAAATAATTGAAATCTATTAAAACAGTGCTTGAATTGAACAAAGTGTATCACAAAAAGCTTCATAACATCACAGCTTCCAAGGTACGAATATAATTCTTCACATTTCTTGTTCAAAACGACGAGGAAACAACAATTTTGTTATGTTTACACCTGAAAACGAATTTTTTCTTCAAATTTTCAAATAAAAACGATCAAATTCGTACATGCATATCCGGATTTTTGGAATTTTTCACCATAATTATTCATAACTACAGCCATTTATCTACAAACGAATTTCTGTCTGTTCTGTCACTGTCTGTCACTCAACTAAAGTCTAAGTCATTAGACAGTTTGGACAATAACAAACGTCAACTCTTTCAACTGTCAGTTAAACTATTGACAACTGGTCTGAAATTGACATATAAGTGAATGAGTAACTTTCTATCACTCAAGGAGCAGAAAACGCAACTGGATACAACTTTTTTCGAGCCAAAGAAATATTGATATCTACATTTTTATTATTTTTCTTTATATCATGGAAAACATAACTGTAAGGAAAACTAATCTTCAAAAATCAAGCTCATTTCATAATTTATCGACGGATAACACCTTATGGTCATCTTCTAAATTAGATGAAACACTCCAAAGCCTTCAAAACATATCACCGGAAAATGATGACATTTTGTATTTAAGAAACCAATTGGAAGAAATGAGTATAACACTGAATGCGGCAAACGCGGAAATTGATAATTTAAGTCTTGAGAATTCATCTTTAAAATCGGTAATTAAAGATCTTACTAAACAAAATGATGCCCTGAAACAAATTTATTCAACGGAAAGTCCTAGAACCACCAGAAAAAGAAATATTAACGATCTGAGGATGAAAATACCAAGATTTTCACCGTTAAACCTAAATAGCTCTGTACATTTAACCGAAAAACAAACTCAATCAGATGTCATTGATAAAATTAACAATATCAAAGGGGCCACTGAGGGGCTCTCTGTGCACCATTCTTCGAATACCTCAGTCTCAACAGATAAGGGACAATCAAATACGGAAATGACTAAGATAACTGCAAAAACTGAGAATACCGCTGTAAATGACAATAAAGATTTAGCATCGCATGAAAAGCGGGTGCTCTTCTACAGTGATCAACAGGGTAAAGGGGTATGTTATTTTTTGAGGAAAATTCTACCAAATCACAGCTGTTATGGGGTTATTAAACCAGATGCTCCTGTCAAAGAAATCATAGGAAAAATCAAGACGGACACTTTAACGAAAAATGATTTTATTGTTTTAAATCTTGCCGCAAACGACTCAAACCCAATTGAATTCAGTTCATTACTTTATTATTATTTAACAAAATTGCAGCACACTAATGTAATTATCTGTGAATCTCTTTACAATAATTATCTTAATGTTTCTAAAATTAATTATACCCTTAAATTTATATGTAGCCAGTTTAAGAATGTTATTTATTTAGATTTAAGATATTCTTACTTAGGACGACCTGGTCATCTAGCTAGACATATTGCGCAGAATATATCGAAGGAAGTAATACATATTGAATATTTAACTCGAAAGCAAAATTGTATGAATTTAAAAATAACATCGACTAAACCTAAAATGGTTACTATAGCTACCCAAACTGACGATTTAACCGAAGAAAATCGTTTAGACACGAGTGCTGATCTTTTTCGTAACTCCTCGACATAGAATTGGCATATTTCACCAAAATATTGCAGGCATTTTAGGTAAAAAAGATTTAATTATTACTGCAATTTTGGACTTAGAATCAAAACAGAAAGAATCAATCGATGTATTGTGTTTTAGTGAAACTTTTATAAAACAAAGTTGTATGACAAATTTACATTTGAATAATTATAAAGTTGCTACGGCATTTTGCAGAAACAATGAAAAAAGAGGTGGAACATGTATTCTTTTGAAAAACAACTTGAACTATAATACTTTAAATTGGATAAATAAAGAAGCATCCGAGAAAGAATTTGAATGTTGTGCCGTTGAAATACCCTTTATTAATCTTGTAGTGGTCTGTATATATCGAACCCCCAATTCAGATGCATCCATATTCTTACTCAAACTAACAAAAATATTAACTAAACTCAATAAAGGTAAAACCATAAAGAATATAATTGTGTGTGGAGACTGGAATATTGATATTTTAAAGGAGCATAAATTATCTAAAGAACTTATTGCAGTACTTAAGGCGCAGTTGGTTCAGCGAAAAATATCATCTCAGGGGGTGCTGCCCCCGCGAGCGCGGGGAAGCGCTTGCGCGCCGATCGGGCGGCCGTCTCCCCGACACGCAACGCAGTGCGCGCGTTTTAAAAACATACAGTAGGGTAAGCAATACAGGTTTTGTCAACTCGGCAGTTTTAGCCACTCACAAATATTTTATATGGTATGGGACTAGGGCATTTGTTTATGATTATGACTATTTACATTTTCTTTCTAAAATATTTGTGAGTGGCTATAACAGTCAGGGTGACGAAAACTGAATCGCTTACCCAAGGTTATCAAATTCAAATATAGTTTCTACCATGGCCGTTTACAATATAAAATGTAATGATAGGATATATTTGTCTACCCCTGTCATTTTATACAATATTTTTACAGTGTTAATTCCATATTTTTTGCCGTGTCGTGTCGGCTTAGAATAACACTACCCCATTTCTACCCGTGATCTTAAGAGACGACTTAGGGTATAGGGGATTTTTAAGTGAATTTTGGGCGATGTGGTTGGAGAACCGTCAACGAAATCATTTAAGTATTATTTTATTACAATCTTTTCCCAAATCAACTTCCAAAAGTGGCTGAGGAATTTCTCATTCCAAAGCTCTGGCTATCCCGTTAAGGGATTTACAGCCGTGAGTATATGTATGTAATTGTCAGTTTACACCTGTAACTAGGTATTTAATATTACATAACATAATAAACATAAACGTTCACGCCGTTTATCCCCGAAGGGGTTGGCAGAGGTACCAATACTCCTGAAACTCACATGGCAAGCGCCATCTAGTTTTCAGAGAAGGTACCCACGTTTTGCTTAGACAGTGTACTCACGTGATAGGGGGCAGGCCTATCGCCGTTATTTAATATTATTAATTGAAATTAGAAGTTAATTTAACGATTTTGTTCTTTTTCCCACTCCTAATAAATTAAACAATAATAATAACATAATATGAGTGAAATCTATAAATTGAATGAATTCTTTTATATTTGCTAATGCTAACCGTACGCACAGTCACTCTCACGCTTACGTTGACGCGCATCGTATACAGATAGGTCACTCGCACACTAACGGCGCCGCACGCGCGTAAATTGTTAGATCTGTAACTCAAGGCGCGCGCGACATAGGTCCATCCCCTAAAGCAGCTCACCGAGCTCTGATCGAGCGGCGGGCGGCGCTCGGGCACGAGTAGGACCGTGATTATCGATGTTTTTTTAAATATTTGTTTTATTGAATTTATTAAAAAAGAATAATAATCGCCAATTATTATTAGAAATACAAATGTTCAAATTATGATGCAAGTTATATGAAAGTAGGTAAAATAAATAAAATATAAAACCATTTTAAAGAGTGTAATTAGAGGTATGTTGGCGATTTTTTTCTATCGAGTGAAAATTTATTAATCGTGTTTCGAATCGCCAATTTCACTGCAGAAAAACCTCAAGATTTCGATGTATTTTTTTCAAAACCATATTATTATAAACATACGCATAATAAAGTTTCAAAAACCCTGTTCGCTGGACTAACGGCACCTTAATAACTTCAATATGGTTAACCACATAATTAAACCGACAAGGAAGAAATCTTGTATTGACCTTATAGCTAGCAATATTACTATAACTAAGGGTGGGATTCATCTTCTTGCTCTATCTGATCATGAATCGTGCCAAACTCTTTATTGTGACGTTCAAACGGTGAAAGGGTTATCTCATACACCTAACTGGGTGTCCAAAAAAGTCCATGATTTCTCACAAGAAAATGTTTTCAAGTTTACAGAATGCTTATCAGCTTTAACTTTTAATGACGTAGTAGAAGCAACTGACACTAATAAAGCTTTTAATGAGTTTCATGATCTCATCGTATTATTTTTTCAGCTTTGTTTTCCGCTAAAAACTATGAAAATAATAAAAAAACCTATAAGAAATAAATGGTTATCAAGGGGTGTACGACGATGCTGTGTCCGTAAGCGACAACTTTATTTGAAGTATATGTATGATCCCACAAATAAAAAAGTTAACTACAAAAAATTAAAATTGTACACATCTACTCTAAAAAAAGTAATAGGAACTTCACAAAGATTAAATAATATGCGGTATTTAAAGCAATCCAAAAATCTAAGTAAAGCATCATGGACTATTATCAAAAATAACTTTGAACAAGAAATAGAAAAACCTGACATAGACGAAATTATACTTGACGATAATAAAATAATTAAAAATCCAATTGACATAGCGAATGCTTTTAATGATTTTTTTGTTAATCTGACATGTGTAATAAACGATTTTAATATAAACACTATAAATATATCACGTAATCCCAGCTCGATTTTTTTGACTCCTACAGACCCAAATGATATATATAAAATTATACAAAATCTTAAAAATACTTCTGCAACCGGGTACGATCACATACCAACTTTTTTATTAAAAAAATGCGCAAAACTATTGACAGTTCCGATGACACATATAATAAATCAGTCTTTAACAGAAGGAACTTTTCCTGAACGTCTGAAACTATCCGTAATTAAACCTCTGCATAAATCAGGTGAACGTCACGTATTAAAAAATTACAGACCAATAGCACTTATACCAGTAATCTCAAAAATATTAGAAAAAGTGATGCATGATAAATTGTATAGTTTCTTAACAGCTCACTCCATATTGATTCCAAACCAATATGGCTTTAGGAAAGGATCGTCTACTACCTTAGCCTGTTTTAACCTGTTGAAGGATATAACAGATTGTTTGAACTCAAAGTTACCGGTAGTTGGTATGCTACTGGATATGACAAAAGCATTTGATTTTGTTCATCATCCCACAGCATTAGAAAAACTTGAAAGATACGGTATACGTGGACAGGCTTACAAATGGTTAGAAAGCTATCTTACAAATAGAAAACAATGTGTGGAAATCAGTAATATCGCAAATAAACATCTCAATGTCTTCCAATCAGATAAGAAATCCCTTAAATGTGGCGTACCGCAAGGTAGTATCCTTGGTCCTCTTTTGTTTTTACTTTATATAAATGACCTATCGCAAGTGACAGAAAATAAATGTATTCTTTACGCTGACGATACTACCATTCTTATAAAATGCAATAATTTGAAAATGACATAAATTCCACTTTAAATAATATGATTACGTGGCTTAACAAAAATAATTTGCAATTAAATATTAATAAAACTGAGTTCATACAATTCCGAACTTATAAGAGACAACCGATTAATTTAAGAATAACCTATGATGGTAAAATTATAAGAGAAGTTGAATCAACAAAATTCTTAGGATTTACTTTAGACAATTTTTGTAATTGGAAAAATCACGTAGACAACATATGCACAAAACTAGAAAAATACTTGTTTGTCATTTATCGTATAAGGTATGTTATATCAGAGAGTGCCGCCCTTAGCTGCTATCACGGATATGTGTCCTCAGTTTTAAGGTATGGCATCATACTTTGGGGTAACTCAGTAGACTCAGATAGAGTTTTCAAGATTCAGAAAAAGTGTATCCGTATATTATGCGGTGCTGATTTTTTGGATAGCTGTGTGCCGCTTTTCAAAAAATTAAAAATATTACCCTTTCCATCGCTATACATTTTTGAGCTCTTAATATTCACTTACAAGAATCCGAATCTATTTAACTTGAGACCGCCAAAAAACAGACCGCAACGGGGTAATCATAATGTGCAATACGAGCATTCTGCTGCAAAATGTCTGGCTATTTGTCAGCGAAATAGTTATGACATGTGTATCAAACTGTTTAATACAATTAGTGACGACATGAAAAAGTTAACATTTAATAAATTTAAAACTGTCTTATTTAATTACTTGATTGACAACTGTATATATTCTGTTAAAGACTTCATAACAAAGTGTAATATTTGAAGGTATTCTTATTAATTATCGGTTACCTATTGTCATCAATATTTAATATTTACACGCCGCAAGGCAGAACAGGAAGAACATTTGTAAAAAAAACCTACCACCGCATATACTCTTGTTTCTTGTAAATAAAGGATTTTTATTTTTTATTTATTTATTTTATTTAAAACTTTATAAGTTTTCGTCATCCAAATGTCAGAAATCGAAAACTTTGGTGCATTACAAAGTGCCTCGTGCTCGCAAATATCGATATTATTCAATAAATCGATGAAAACATTCGGTCTATGACGTCACTTACGTCGAGGCATTCGATAACATTGCGCCTCGTGCTCGCAGTCAATGTTTTGAGATATGGTATACAAGGACAAGTGATAAATACTCCGTATCACGCCCTTTATCGATCTTATAAAAAGCTCGTGCTTGCCCCGATGCGATGATGTCCTTGCTTCATCGAAATTAAATAAATGCCAGGTTCAAACGAAACAAACATACGACTGTGCTAATATTTTGGTTCAATAAAATTTCATCCACATTCGATATTTTATTGCCACTTAGAGCATTTATAAATATCGGCAGAACATCAAAACAATATAATAATAAAGAAAAATAAAGAAGCACCTACGGTGATGTTCTCGACCGCACCCATCCTTGTCGCACACGGGAGCTGAACATGTATCGCGGCTGGGTAAATCAACTAAATTCGATTCTACATAATTTTTTCAGAATATCTTTTTTTATTTTCGACGTAATTTTTTAAAACTTTTTTTTAGAACATCTTTGTAAACGATTGAATAGGCGCCTTTCCTCAAATAAAACTTAGACGTAAAATTTTACCTAAAATATTTTTTTTAATGGCAAAGAAAATTGTTGAGCAATAACCTTTAAAATTTTATACGGATAAATCAGTAGAGCATGAGCGTTTTTGAACTATATTGAATTATTTGTGAAGTATGCATAGCTTTAAGACATACTCGCCAATGGTAGGAATATACGTTCATAGAACAAAAATAATATATTAAAAATTTGTCTTCGTTTTTTCATCACCAGGAAAGTGCATCAAACCAATTTTATATTTTTTTACTGCCATCCCTAAATTATCATCGTGTACCCACCCAGCCGCCATTCCCCTGTATGTAGTGAGTGCACGCGCTTGATTGTAACAGTGTTTAAATTTTGGAAATACAGGATAATATATAGTGAATACAGATTTGTCACAGTTTTCGTCATTCCCAGATAAATAATTTGCAAGGTAAGTGTTAACTTTAATCGTATATTGTTTTAATATTATAATATGTGGTAGGAACGCTGTGTTCGATTTTTTTTCCTTCTACCCTCAATTATAATACGATAACATAAAAGCATTTTTTATCGAAATTGTCATTCCCAGTAGCGTCATTACCAGTAAATTATAAAACCTGGAAATGATTTTTCACTGCTGGGAATGACTTATTTCATAGAAACTACTACTATGCAACCGTTGTTTTAAAACGAAAAAGTGCCTATCTAGTATGGTATTTGATAATGAATCGATGATAGCCGAGGCGGTTAAGGCGCCTAATCACCACCCGGAGGGTTGCGGGTTCGATCCCCCTTTAGCATGTTGCCACGGCACTCGCCTCGGTAAATAGCAACTCTGCCATTCAATACAACAAGCGGACCCTGGGTTCTCCTGTTCTAAGCAGGATGAGCAACCGGAACCAACACCAGGTTGATATACCTATAAAGTGCCTATCTAGTAGTAAAAGTACAAATTTGACTATAAATTACAGGTAACTATGAATAAACGAAAAAAAGCAGAAAGTAGTTTAGCGGACTATAAACGTAGGAAATATGCAGAAGTCAAATCCGATCCAGAAGCTTATGAAGTAGCAAAAGAGAAAGAAAGAAGTCTATATCAAAGAAAAAAAAAGATGGAAAGGTAAAATCAATCAACGATTTATCAGCAAGAGAACAAAGGGCAAAGAGGAAGAAGTGGAAAGAAGCAGCAGAAAAATATAGACAAAAGAAAAAGGACCTGCAAAAGGAAATTGAAGTACCTGAAGCTGTATTTTTAATCGAGAATAAAAACCAGGAAATTAAAGCAACAAGCGCAAAGCAACAAAAGAGTTCTGATCCAATAAGCAATCATACAAAATATGATATGAAATTTAGAAATTTAAGATACACAGAATTGAAAAAACGCAAAAAGCTAATGAAGGAGATAGAAAAAATAACTTTTTCGACGTTTTTGAAGATAGTAATTCAGGCAATCATTTTATCAAAAAAAACTTTACGAAAATCACTAGATATGTTAAGCGTCTATAGGTAAGTACAAAAATTAAAGGGGTAACTTCGGGATTTTTTTTATTAAGTAAATCATGTAACTTTTTACGAATTTCACTAGAATAGATCCTTAACTAAAATATATATTTATTTCAGAAACCTAAGAAAGATATTAAAAAAAACTAAATTTTGGAAAAACCTGGCCTTAACCGAAAACTTTTTATTTTATTGATTTAGTACTAATCAGTTTTCTTAATTTCTTGTCGTATTTACCTTGTCCAAAACCTGAAGATCGAATTACATAATTTATACTTTATTGATAAGACATTTCTAAATATTTGTTAAACTTTCTTTACCTACTGTATTTTTGTAATACCCATTATATAACAAAATTGGTCAAAATTTAAACCTAGGTTACATACTCTAGATAAAAAGGAAAGGAACCTCTGTTTAAGATAAATATTATATAAATAGCCACAAAAGTGTTGTTGTATTCGCATCGAGGAGTCTTACTCTCCCTGGTGCGA
Organism: Bedellia somnulentella; assembly: GCA_963576735.1. Taxonomy (NCBI): domain Eukaryota; kingdom Metazoa; phylum Arthropoda; class Insecta; order Lepidoptera; family Bedelliidae; genus Bedellia; species Bedellia somnulentella. Next base: position 16,774 of record CAUYWD010000230.1, on the reverse strand, counting down.
GTTAACTGCCGGTGTTCCACAAGGTGGTGTGTTGTCTCCTCTTTTATTTGCTATATTTATTAATAGTATTTCTCTTCAACTAACTTCTTCCTACCACCTTTATGCAGATGATCTTCAGATTTACACACAGGCTAATTTTGACCAATTAAATATGTCCATAAACTTGATTAATGTTGATTTGGAGCGGATTTTGAAATGGAGTGAAGCATATGGACTAAAAGTGAATCCAAATAAGACACAGATAATTATAGTCGGTAGTTCTCGAATTATTTCTAGGATCGACTATAAGTCACTACCGCCTATATTATTTGACGGAACATCAATTCCTTTTAGCCCTACAGTTAAAAACCTAGGGATAATGATAGACAGCACCTTATCTTGGGTGCCACAATTAGAAATGGTTAGCCGAAAGATGTTCGCTTCAGCGGGATCCCTCAGAAGGTTGCGTAATTTTCTTCCTACTGCTACTAAAACTGCGTTAGCTCAATCACTTCTCTTGCCCCTTCTTGACTATGCTGATACTTGCTACCTTGATATAACTGAAGAGCAACTTAATAAACTTGAGCGCCTCCAAAACTTTTGCATTAGGTTTATTTTTGGATTGAGGAAATATGATCATGTATCTGTACATCGCACTCAACTGAAATGGCTTTCTATTCGTCTCCGCCGGAATGCACATACACTTTCTCTCCTTCACTCTATTTTATTCAATCCTGCAACCCCTTTCTATCTAAAAGAACGTTTTCAATTTCTCTCCTCTTCCCACGATCTTAATCTACGTTCTGAACATAATCTTCTATTAAGCATTCCCTCCCATTCAACCAATTACTATGGCTCCTCCTTCACTGTGCAGGCTGTTCAATTGTGGAACGCACTTCCGGTAGAGATTCGTCAGGCTAAATCCCAATCTATTTTTAAGGATATGGTAAAAAAGCACTACCTCACTGAAACGCTATAATACTGTTGCAAATTAAATTATATATAGAATAGAATAGAATAGAAAACTCTTTATTGTACATCAAATATGGAAAAACAATTACAAATACACAGAATGAATTAACAAAAGTACAATTGGCGGTCTTATCACTAAAAGCGATCTCTTCCAGACAACCTTTGAATGGAGAGGTCAATAAATTAGAGTCATGTGAGATAGATGTACAACAACATGGTGAAACTGATGACTATGCGTTAATCTGCTTAAACAATACAACAATCCAGTCATACTTAAATCTAGTTATAAAATAATAAACTATTAACAAACATATAAATACTATGATACAATAAATTAAAACTACATACAAATATTATGATACATATTTTTATTTATATACTTAATATATATAATTTAATTTGCAACAGTATTATAGCGTTTCAGTGAGGTAGTGCTTTTTCACCATATCCTTAAAAATAGATTGGGATTTAGCCTGACGAATCTCTACCGGAAGTGCGTTCCACAATTGAACAGCCTGCACAGTGAAGGAGGAGCCATAGTAATTGGTTGAATGGGAGGGAATGCTTAATAGAAGATTATGTTCAGAACGTAGATTAAGATCGTGGGAAGAGGAGAGAAATTGAAAACGTTCTTTTAGATAGAAAGGGGTGGCAGGATTGAATAAAATAGAGTGAAGGAGAGAAAGTGTATGTGCATTCCGGCGGAGACGAATAGGAAGCCATTTCAGTTGAGTGCGATATACAGATACATGATCATATTTCCTCAATCCAAAAATAAACCTAATGCAAAAGTTTTGGAGGTATATATATTAAGTATATAAATAAAAATATGTATCATAATATTTGTATGTAGTTTTAATTTATTGTATCATAGTATTTATATGTTTGTTAATAGTTTATTATTTTATAACTAGATTTAAGTATGACTGGATTGTTGTATTGTTTATGCAGATTAACGCATAGTCATCAGTTTCACCATGTTGTTGTACATCTATCTCACATGACTCTAATTTATTGACCTCTCCATTCAAAGGTTGTCTGGAAGAGATCGCTTTTAGTGATAAGACCGCCAATTGTACTTTTGTTAATTCATTCTGTGTATTTGTAATTGTTTTTCCATATTTGATGTACAATAAAGAGTTTTCTATTCTATTCTATTCTATTGTGATTTCATTAAAAAATATAATTTTGTAGTCCTCATCTATTTGTTTCATTTTATGTTAAGCAAATTACATCAAATATACATAATACAATACTTAGGGTAGATTTGTCAAAGCTCTTTTACTGTGAAAGGATCAATTTATTCTCCAGATATTTGTTATCCGACTATAGTACAGCAGGCACTAAATGAAGGAATTAGTCATTACCGGTAACAATAAATCATTACCAGTAGCAAGATTATCATTTCCATCCTATAGTCGTCATTACCGTCTTTAAGTAAAATTTTAAAATGATTTTATTTTAAGAATATTAGGTTTCTGTAGGTGCCTTTTCGATAAATCACTTGTCTTTTTTGTGTTTTTTTATAACAAATCGACGAGGTATAAAAATTATCAAATTTAAAAAAAAGTTAAAAATTATTGTTGTAGAATCAATTTAAGTTCATTTACCCGGCTGTGTCGAGCAGCTATGCATTTATAACACAAGCCATTACGTTTCACAAACTGCCATTTAGTCTTTCGCATGGCCTTTTTAAACTGTTTACATTCTGATATTTTATGTTTAGCGTTTCGACAGAATAAACATAAACTGGAAGTGTCCGTATGCATCAAGAATGTTTTATTTTGCAGAGGTTTTTCGATGTTTATTGTACTGGCCGTAGTTGATATTTTCACTGCTTCTCACGTTAAAAACTCTGACAAAATGACCAAGCGTGACTCATTGCTTTGCATGATACGATCATAACTGTAATCCGACCATTTTGAAATTAACTCAGCGGGTAATTTTGACAAAATAATAGAAGTAATATAGTTACCTCGTAAATATTCGTCCCTCTGAACCGCTTTCACTGCTTCCACAAAATTCTTTATTTTCACTGAGAAACTAATTATTTCTTTATGATATTTGTTAGGCAGTGGTGTTAATTTTTTTATATCATACATTATTCGGTTTATTATACAGTCAGGATTACCGAAACGAAGCTCCAAAGTATCCATAACTATTTCTGGCGATGTAGCACAGATAAATAAGCCGCTGACCGCATCTTTTGCCGCACCTCGAAGACATCTCTTCAATCGCCCCAAGTTTTCAGCCTCCGTATATCTGCATAAGTGGGTAGAATCTTCATAGGTTTTTTTAAAATAAAGCCACTCCATCGAATCGCCCGAAAAGTCGGGTAAATCTCTTGATGTACTCAATCGACCAAGTAAATGACCGTTAGGTACATTATTCGCTGCAACCGACTTGGTAATATCCTTCAGCGCGCTAGTCAATTGCTGTATGGTCTAGTTGACATCAAATGTCGCCGCCGCGTCTTGTGCCGGGGGCCCGGGTAAACCATGGGAGACGCGCGGTCGTTCTACCGCCATACTTTTTGACAAATTGTCGTCCGGGTTTTTTTCATGCTCGGAGACCTTCTGACGTGACCTAGTGTAACTAGCCTGCTTCTCCAACCAATTATCCAAGTCGCCTTCTTTTTGTGGACTGTAATAACTTTTTTCCTCGAGTCCTGCATCTGCCATTGCCATTTGAACTTGAGCCTCCTTATCAATCAGGTCCATCTCGATGGCCGCCTTCTTGGTCGCTGCCTCCAACAGCACCTGCTTCGTCCGTAATTCCACGGAAGCCGATGACCTCTTTGTCGAAGCTCTACTGCTACCACAGGACAGTTTATGACGCAGAGAACCTGCAGCAAGGTCTTCCTCCTGCTTTTCCGTACGCCTCGCAGCACGCTCCTCTCGGGCACTCATTTTCTTCTGTGGCGGAGTATCAAAAAGATTTGGCATGATCCGGCTCGAATGACCAATGTAAGCTACTGAAGCTAGTTCCGGAATCACCCAAATCAAAGTCCAAAATATATCACAAAAACGTTTATTCGATTTTGGAAACACACAAAAGACTTCGCCGTACAACCGTTAGATGCAGACTGACTTAGCAAAACTACCTGACATTTAACATTAAAAATACATAACACCCACAAAATTTATAAAAATGACAGATACATTATACATTCATAAAAAATCAAATTTAAAAACTAAAACTAACGCTAAAGCGCGCCGCCATCGCTTACAGAAGTGAAAGGGTTAATGGCAAGCAGTGAGGTGCTCGTCCACTACGACCGGTCGTTGCCGCTAGTGTTGACAGCGGACGCCAGCGCAGTGGGCGTGGGCGCGGTGCTTACACAGCTCACAGCGGACGGAGAGCGCCCGGTCGCATACGCATCGCGCTCCCTCACTGCTGCCGAGCGACAGTATGCGCAGATAGATAGAGAGGCTCTTGCTATTACACATATATCCTACCTGCGCTTTCGTTCTGAAAACAGTATTTACCTTTGCTCTCTAATATTTAATCGGAAAACCACAGTAAGTCGGAATAAATTATAACCTAAGTGCATCGAATACCTGCCTTAAATCAAGATCCACCAGTGACAAATATATTCTGCATTGCAGAAGTGGTTTACGACCGCAAACACATCGAAAAAGGTATTTCTTTCACAAGTCGTTATTTCAAAAACCCAGTTTTTTGTTACACTTTGAAAATTACATCGCAAATTGGGTAGAACAATAACAATAATTTTTGGAAGATTTTCTTCACCAATCGACTGCATTTATCAGCTGTCTTGCGCAAAACGTCATATCCTAACTAGTGTCAACCTGACGACGTGACGCTGAATTGAAATCTCCATTTCCAATATTGCCAACTTAATCAAGATTTGGTCGCGTTCAGTCTGTTGCATTTTGCATTTTGCTGTTCGATCAGTGCTGCCACATCAACCTACTTATATTGAATAAAGAGTTATTACTTGGAATAAAATGTCGACAACCTGTAACGCCTGCTGTCAATCCATCAAAACTCTTGAATTCATGGAATGCTCTAAATGTTCCATGATCTACGATCTTAAGTGTATCAATTTCGGCAATGATACTTTCCAACAGGCTTCTGATCAATTCAAAAGTAACTGGCTTTGCCCTTCTTGTAAATGCAGACAGCCCAAAACTGATAATACTTCTACTCCTATACGATCTGGAATTAATCTCGATGGGTTTGATGAAACTTATATGTGTACCAATAACATTAATATTGTCAGAGGCTCTAAAGCTACAACATCCACACAGGAAGCTTTATCTCTTACTACAATAATTGACGAAATACGTCAACTTCGACAGGAAGTTCACGAGCTTACAGCTAACTTCAATAAACGGTTGATCGACCTCGAAAGTAAATCAAGCAAACAGGATCAAGAAATTCTGACACTACGTGCAAGAGTATTGGAACTAGAGACCAGATGCGAAATAAGAGACCAATCTTGTCTGAGAAATCAAGTTGAAATTGTGGGTCTGCCAGAGGAGCCGAATGAAAACTTGGAACATCTTCTTTTGGCCGCAGCAAAGAAATTAAATTCTGATATCTCATCTGAGGATATAGCAGACATATATCGTTCCGGTCCAGCTACCCGTTCCATATCAACTATTGAACAGAAAATTAGACCGAGACCTATCGTAGTTAAATTTGTAAGGCAACAAAAACGTGACGGATTTTTATCTGCTTCAAAAAATAGACGTTATACTATGTCGGAGGGCATTACTTTATCGTCACCTATCAGCAACTTATATTTTAATGAGCGTCTCACGAAATCAAGACAACTTTTATTTTGTGAAGCAAGGTCGAGAGCGCGACAGCATAATTTTAAGTTCTGTTGAATTAGAAACGGCAACATCTACACCCGCAAGGCAGAAAAGCAACCTCCAATTAAAATATCATCTTTGTGTGATTTGGACCAACGTATCGGAGTTTCTATGCCTGTACCAAGTGAAAATCTTAAGAGTTATTAGGGATAGTTTTCATAATTACTAGTTCCTAGTTGTAATTGAAACATATTTCAGATTATCTCTTTTTAATGATTTTTTTACTGTTTTTAAATGTACAATAATATTCACTCAATACTTTACACACATCTACACTCTACTTACACTATATACACAATACTACAAACCTTGCAACAACCATTATCAGTTAAAGAGCAATTTCTTTTTAAAATGTATAATTTATTTTTTATATGTTTTGTATTCATTCACATTTTATATTCTTTGCATCAATAGTTTGACCACAAAGTGTGATAATGTTTATTTATCTTTTCATTATACTTTACGTTCATGGCCACCATAGATCTTTTGGACCAAATTGATAATAAGTACGAAGTAAAGTGTCACTCTCTTGATGCACCGGATGTATGCGGTAATATATTAAAAAAATATACATTCAAAACATTGCACGTCAATATAAGAAGCTTAAATAAAAATTTTGACCAACTAGTTCTTGCGCTTCAACGTTTAAACTTTAATTTAGACGCAGCAATCCTGAGTGAATGTTGGCTCCAAAAAACACCCACTATCCACGAGCTGAAAGGGTATACTAAATTTCACACTAATAAATATATTAATAAATCCGGTGGCGTGGTGATATACGTTCATGACTCATGGTCAGCTAGTGGTGTTGAACTTAATGTTGATGAAGCTAACAGTATCCTTGTAATTGTTGGAGAAATCTTTTCTATTGTAGGAATTTATCGCCCTCCTTCCTTCCGCGACCCAAGTACTTTTATTAACTCCTTAGAAATTAATTTAAAATCCTGTAAACATAATCCAAATCTTATTATTGGCGGAGATATGAACATCGATATATTGGGTCCAGCAGCAACCAGTAAACATGCTTTAGACTATTTCGATGTTATGACTGAAAAAGGTCTTGTATCAGGAATTGACAAACCTACTCACGGTAAGGCGTGTCTCGATCATTTCTTTGTTCCATCAACATGTCGAGCAGAGTCTATTGTCTGCTCCTCTGATCTTACTGAAAATTCTATGCATGGTAGGAATCACATGTGACACCAAAGAACGCAGTAAAACTAAAAATAAAACTAGGATCAAAATGAATATAGATTTAATTAAAAATGACCTTAAGAATACTGATTGGAGCACTATCTTAAACAGCGAAATGGATGACGCAGTCAAACTGTTCTCCTCAAAAATTAACTCTGTCGTGGATAAACATACGTCAATATTAGCAGTTTCTCGTAAAGATATAATTCTAGCTCCATGGGTCACCCCTGGACTTTTAAAGTGTTCAAAACAACGTGACAAACTACATCTGGACTTTCGGAGGGATCCGGATAACCCTATCAAAAACTTATTTTCACCAGGTATAGAAATTTTTATATTCAATTACTTAGGAAAATTAAATCGGAATACTATGCCAATAAACTGAATGAAAATAAAAAAAGGAATTAAGGACTCTGGAAAACCATTAACTCCATAACACATAAGTCCGCTAACAAGGATGAAGCCGAAACCCTTATTTCACTAAAGGAATCCGAACTAAAGTCTGTTAATCATGTCAACGAATTTTTTCTCGGAGTCGGGCAAACATTAGCAGACAAAACTTTGTCATCACTTAATGAATCAGAAGAGTCGCTAGCTTCTAAAATAAAAACTAATAATCAGTCCCCACTCTTTTCGCTCTTTCTCACACCTACTGATCCTGAGGAAATTACAGAACTTATACTTGCTTTGGAACCACAAAAAGCCCCGGGTTTAGATGGAATCAGTAATGAACTGACTAAATCTCTTGCCCCAGTTATAGCCTTGCCTTTATCTAGCATCTTCAATAAAAGTATACTGAATGGTTCTTTCCCGAAACAGTGGAAGACTTCATTAGTGAAACCTATCTACAAAACTGGTGATAAACGTATACCTGGTAATTACCGTCCTATCACATTACTAGGGGTTTTCTCCAAACTTCTAGAGAGATTAATTAATGATAGGTTAGTCAAATATCTGGAGTCAAACAATTTGCTTATGGAAAACCAATTCGGCTTTCGAAGGGGTAGATCTTCTGAGGATGCGATAGGACTAATGGTTGATATTGTATCAAATCATCTTGATCGTGGTCGTATTCTTGGATCTGGCCAAGGCGTTCGACACCGTGTCCATTAAGATCTTGCTTGAAAAAATGGAAGCTTTAGGTATTCGCGGAGTAGCTATTCATTGGTTAAAAGATAAAAGATAAAAAGATTCACTCTGTCGTGGATAAACATACGTCAATATTAGCAGTTTCTCGTAAAGATATAATTCTAGCTCCATGGGTCACCCCTGGACTTTTAAAGTGTTCAAAACAACGTGACAAACTACATCTGGACTTTCTTTCACTTTGCGGTGTAGTGCCGGCTTAGGATGTCGCTACCCCTTTCTACCCACGGGTGTCGTAAGAGGCGACTAAAGGTATTGGGGCTTTTTATTGGATTTTTGGGCGATGCGGTTGGAGACCCATCACCAAAAACCTTTATTTTTACCATCTTTTCCCCAATTAACTTCCAAAAGTGGCTGAAGAATTTCTTATTCTAAAGCTCTGGCTACCCCGTTAGGGGATTTATAGCCGTGAGTATATGTATGTATGTATGTATGTATATGTGATAAAAAATATTTATTTTAAAATAAAAAGATCGGATTCGGAAGGTGTATTGTTGCGAGAAGAACCCGTAAGAAACTCAGCAACACACATCTTTTCTTAGTCATATTACAATATTGGTGTATGTCTGGAAATATCCTGAATAGAGCCCTGGTGACACCAAGCAGTTTCATCTATCATATAATCATTTAAACTGTAATAAGCTTTTAAATGAAGACTGCGTTTTATAATTACTTTGAATTTCTTTTCTGTTAGATTCAAAATGTCATCAGGTATTTTATTATAAAATTTTACACATAACATACATAACATAAACGTTCACGCCGTTTTATCCCCGAAGGGGTTGGCAGAGGTACCAATACTCCTGAACTCACATGGCAAGCGCCATCTAGTTTCCAGAGAAGGTACCCACGTTTTGCTTAGACAGTGTACTCACGTGATAGGGGGCAGGCCTATCGCCGTTTTGTACGAATACACTGTCACATGACTAAGTACAACTCAGTCATGTGGGTTTCCTCACGATGTTTTCCCTCACCGTTAGCAACCATGATAAATTAACCACACATATGACTTTAGAAAAGACAAATTGGTGTAGGCCCGTCCCAGGATTGGAACTCACGCCCTTCTGTTTTTCGGGCGAGTGTTCTTACCCACTGGACTATCATGTCGCTAAAATTTTAAAATTTTACACATAACCCCATAAAAGATGTATTTATTTTTCACAATCTGTACTTTTGAATTGAAATTTTATTATTATCTCTAAGACTTCTAGTATGTCTGTCACAGTTTTTGGAAAATGCTTTCAAATTTTTTCTTACATACATGATGTTTTCATAAATATATTGACATGGCAGTGTCATTATATTTATGGTTTTAAACAATTCTTTAAGGGAATCTCGTGAACCTAAATTATAAATAGCTCTTATTGCTCTTTTCTGTAGAATGAATATGGACCCAACATCAGCAGCTCTGCCCCAGAGTAAAATGCCATAAGACATGATGCTATGAAAATAACTATAGTAAACTAAACGAGCGGTCTGTGCATCAGTTAAATGTCTTATTTTTCTAACGGCATAGGCAGCACTGCTTAGCCTGCCAGCTAGCGCGCTAATGTGGGGTCCCCATTGGAGCTTTGAGTCCAGATGTATCCCTTAGAAAACTGCGCTATCCGTAAATGCTAATTTTTCATTATTTAATGTAATTTCATTATCAACACTTTTAACATTTGGTAATGCAAATTTAATACATTTGGTTTTTTTGGCATTTAGTACAAGATTATTTGAAGCAAACCATGTTTGAATTTGGGAAACTGCATTATTCACATCGTCAATATTTTCCGAATTCCTTTTAACGTCAAAAATTAAAGAAGTATCATCAGCAAATAATACTATTTCAGACCTTTTCTCGACCATGAACGGCAAATCATTAATATATACTAGAAACAAAAATGGGCCTAATATAGATCCCTGTGGAACACCCATTTTTACATGAGTTCCAGATGATTTTATTTTTAACCAACTTCATTAACCGACTTCAAAAAAGGAGGTTCTCAGTTCGATTGTTTGTATGTATGTATGTATGTATGTATGTATGTATAATTGTCCGCGATTATCTCGAGTTTGGCTTAAGCTATTTGGATGCGGTTTTCAGAACAGTATTCGTTACATTTAGGAGAAGGTTTTAGTACCTTAACCGACAAAAAAAAGGAAGGAGGTTCTGTGTTTGACCTGTATGTATGTCTGTTGGTCCGCGATTATCTCACGTTTGGCTTAAGCTATTTGGATGCGGTTTTCAGAAAAGTATTCGTTACATTAAGGAGAAGGTTTTAGTGCCTTAACCGACCAAAAAAAGAAAGGAGGTTCTGTGTTTGACCTGTATGTATGTCTGTTGGTCCGCGATTATCTCACGTTTGGCTTAAGCTATTTGGATGCGGTTTTCAGAAAAGTATTCGGTACATTTAGAAGATGGGTTAAGTGATTTAACCGACTCTAAAAGAAAGGAGGTTCTGTGTTTGACCTGCATGTATGTATGTTGGTCGGCGATTATCTCGCGTTTCGCTTAAGCTATTTGGATGCGATTTTCAGAAAACTACTTGTTACTTTCAGGACAAGGTTTTAGTGATCTAACCGTCTCAAAAAAGGAGTTTCTGAGTTTCACCTATAAGTATGTATGTAAGTTTGAAGGTTCTTAGTTATTATTAGACAAAAAGTTATCAGTTTATGTTATTACATTCCGGAGAGGGTTTAAGTTCTTTAAACGACTCGAAAAAAAGGAGGTTTCTTAGTTTGAAATATAAGTATGTATGTAAAGTTATCAATACTAGACAGAGATTTATCAATATATGTTAATAAAGTTTTTTTATTAGTAATAAACAGAGTTACTAAATTATTGAACAAAAAAGTATATAAAAACATGAATAAATTACTCTTAATTATATTGAAGAAAAAAAATATATTGCAACATCATGTTTTTCATCCTGGTCATTTCAATCAAGGCTCTTTCGTCATGGGGATGGTTAAGTAATTTCTTTGAACCACGCTCTGCTACCATAATAAAACTACAGAGTGCTCGGCACAGACTGACTGAATATTTTATTGTTTCAATGTTACAGTGACATTTCTATTTTGACATCTACATCTCATTACAAATGTAGTTGCACTTAAATAAACAATAGGTGTCGCTATAGTATATAGTCGCTATAATATTATTTTAGATACAAATTTAACACGCTCCCATATCAAAATAATCGGCACATGGATATTAAAAAAAAAATGTACATAAATAAAACAAGTTTACATGGAAGTTAGTGAAGTTACACCTAACTGTTCAACAAAATTATTATGCTTTTGACAACTCAAACTTTTTGTAAATATATCTGCAGGCATAGAATTAGTATTTAAGTACTCTATTTTAATACAATTATTTTCAACTGCTGTTCTGACAAAATGAAATCTAATATCTATATGCTTGCTTCGTTTATGGAATACAGAATGTTTAGTTAACAATTGTGCACTCTGGTTGTCATTATTTAACAATACAGGCAAATCATTTCTACATTTCAACTCAAATAACAAGTTCTTTAAGTATATAGCTTCCTTACTTGCTTCACATTATTAAACTGGCTAAGGTAACAAACAGGAAAAAATATATCAGGTCGGGTTAACATTGACAAATAGAGCAAACTTCCTATTAACTGCTGGTAGGGGTATTTTTTAGAACAATTATTATCACCCTTTTCAAGCTTTAAGTTTACTTCCATGGGTGTACTGACTGGGTTACAATTTTTCATATTAAACTTATTTAACAAATGATCAACAAATTGTTCCTGGTCTACAAAAAATACATTATTTTCCCTTCTAACCCTCATACCTAAACATTGTCTTATCTTACCCAAGTCTTTCAACTTAAACTTACTTGTTAAATGATTTTTGAGAAGTTCAGTTTCCTTTTGACTGTTAGAAAAAACAAAAAAATCATCTACAAACAAAGCCACATATATTCTAGCATTATTATTAAGTTTCATGAATAAACATGGTTCATATTCTGATTTTTTATAATTTAAATCATGTAGACAATCTTCTACGCGTTTATACCATGCCCTAGCAGACTGTTTTAGTCCGTAGATAGCACGTTTCAACTTTAACACTTTGTTTTCTTTATTACTACATTCAAAGTTGTGAGGTAAGCTCATATACACATTTTCATTTAAATAACCATTTAAAAATGCTGTAGTAACATCTAAGTGAGTATTATCTAAGTTATATTTGACACTTAATGCAAACAACAATCTTAATGTTGAATGACGGACAACTGGGGAGAATGTTTCTGTATAGTCTATTCCTGCCTTTTGGGAGAATCCTTTGGCGACTAGACGAGCACGGTATCTCACATTATTATCACAGTCCACTTTTTTCTTAAACACCCACTTACACTCAACCACTGTAGCTTGCTCTGGCCTGTTCACCACATCCCAAGCTTTATTTTCTTCGAATGATTTTAGTTCCTCCTGCATAGCTTTACACCATTCCTTTGATTCTGGTCCATTTACAGCCTCTTCATATGTTATCAGTTGTTCTGCACATAAATTTAAGTCTGTTTCAACACACATATTACTATAGCCATATCTGTCAGGTTTTTTCCTTTCTCTAACAGCTTTATCTGGTTTTTCACTCTCAATTAAATCTTTCAACTCCTTTGCTGGTATACTGTCAAAAAATTCATCTGAACTACTCTGTGAGCTTGATTCTGCTATGTAAGTACTGTCATTATTGTTACTTTTCACTGTACCAGTTGACACTTCAGAGTCTGAGTCATCAGAATCTTTATTCTGACCAAGATTGTCAGGTGAGGACACATTGTTTTCATTTATTGTTGCTTGCACTATTTCTGAATTATCCCGCTCCATGACAGTAACATCCCTGCATGTTATCACTTTATTGGTACTGGGATTGTACAGCCTGTACCCCTTTATATTATCAGCATACCCAACTAAGTAATGCTTTTCTGCCTTTTTATCCCATTTCAGTCTTTTCTGTTTAGGAATGTGAGCCATAACTGTGCTTCCAAACAATCTTAGATGACTGACATTTGGCTTGCAGCCAGTCCAAAGTTCATAAGGAGTTTTTTTGTTCATCCCTGAAGCAACTGTTCTATTTTTTAAGTACACAGCTGTGTGAACTGCTTCTGCCCAAAACCTTTTCTCAAACTTTGCATCATAAAGTAAACATCTGGCTCTCTCCACAATAGTGCGGTTAAATCTCTCACACATCCCATTTTGTTCTGGGGTATATGGGTTGGTGCGCTGATGTATTATGCCATGTTGTTTTAAATAATTCTCCATTTCATTTGAGCAAAATTCTGTGCCATTGTCTGTCCTTAGAACTTTTATACTGCAATTCATCTGTTTTTCAACCATAATCTTGAATTCTTTAAAACAGGAGTAGACTTCACTTTTTTTCTGCAAAAAATAGACAAATGACATTCTACTATAGTCATCCACAAATAGCAAGAAATATCTGGATGAGCCAATTGATTTGGTTTCCATCGGCCCACACACATCTGCATGAATCAAATCAAGAACATGCATACTTCTATTACTGCTATGTGGAAATGGCAATCTGGTTTGTTTGGCTTCACAGCACACTGTGCAATTGAACTTGCTGATCTCAGCTTTCTTGTCAAATTCTAAGCCGTCAACCGCACCCTCTCTCATGTCATTCATGTCTTTGCTATTTATATGTCCAAGTCTTCTGTGCCAAATTACATTTGATATCGTTGTTGCTGAAGCCGCGAACAAACATGCTGACCTGGTGTTTAACTTGTAGACCCCATTTATTAACTGTGCTATGCCAATCAGTTCCTTCTGCCGATTTCTGATGTAACAAAATTCCTGATGAAAACTGACTTTGTTACCATGCTTTATCAGCTGACTGACAGACAATAAGTTGGTGGTGAGTGTGGGAATACATAACACATCTTTGACGGCAATATCAAATTCCTTGTTGTTCACAACAGTCGTAATTTGTGTATCTCCAGAGCATAATACAGGCATAGTTGTTCTGTTTGCAACTATAATCTCCTTTGTAGTTAGATTACTTGACGCATTTTTTATGTTGTCTTGGCTGATCATCATATGACTACTGGCACCAGAGTCAATGTACCATTCATGCTTATCAAAACTGCCGTTAAGAAATACTGCACTGAACGCATTTACCTTTTTTTCCTTTGTTTGCGGACATTGGTTTTTATAATGACCGGTTTGTTTACATTTATAGCATTTAATCACTTTGACATTGACAGGTCGGTTTGACGTTTCAACTGTTTTGACAACTTTATTTCCTTTACGGCGCTGCCAACTTTTAGATGCTAAAAATGCGCTTTCAGTTTCACTGCTACCAACATTATCACTCATGTCCAACAGTTTGGATTTTATGACGTCAGCAGATATGGCCAACCCAGAATGTTCGATCGCCATGATCATGGGCGAAAATTTATCCGTCAATCCTGCTAACAACAGCGATCCTATCCATTCTTCATTAATGTCGAAACCCGTTCCTCTTAATTTTTGCGCCGTATCTATGACCTGCGTAATGTATGCCGTCATTGTCTCACTGTTCTCGAGGCGTATGGAAATCAAATTTCGTAGCAAGCTAATCCTTCGTGTGAAACCACAGTCGTCGAATAGCGTCTTGAGTTTTTTCCATATGTCTACAGCGGTTTTTTCACTCTTGATATGTACGTATAACGACGAATCTATTGTCATCACCAATTTTGCTTTTGCCTTTTGTTCGTCAACGGTCACTGTGTTGCCGCCATTTTCGGCTTCTTGTTTGTTGATGTCGACGCCATCCAAAATTAAGAAATTCTCGGCCGCGAATGCCCACTCATCATAATTTTCACGACCCCGGAGCTTCGGAACATTAACAATATAACTGCCAGCCATTTTTTTACAGTATTTCCAAAAACAAATTACAATTTAAAGCGAGACTGGGTTCATAACCTAAAAAAACTACAGAGTGCTCGGCACAGACTGACTGAATATTTTATTGTTTCAATGTTACAGTGACATTTCTATTTTGACATCTACATCTCATTACAAATGTAGTTGCACTTAAATAAACAATAGGTGTCGCTATAGTATATAGTCGCTATAATATTATTTTAGATACAAATTTAACAATATCACTTAAAGCCATCTCATCAAGGGATTTTACACGACTCAACGCTACATATATATAAGAGTGTTTCTTCGCATTTGTGATAGGTGAACTTCTCTTTGCTCATCTGTTTCGGCAGCAAGAGCAGCACGCTGACCATCTCTCTCATTCTGAAGGGCAAGCACGAGTTATCGACACGATAACGGTTAGAATGAGATGGCAGTATACGATACTAAGTAAGTGCGTAAAAGATGGCTGCTTTATCCCACGCGATAACTAGTTTAAATACGGCTCGTGCTTGCCTTGCTGAAGTCTTTGTTTTTTTTCGATGGGTGTTTCGTTCTCCCTTACGCGACTTTTCCTTAAAGCATCCTTTGATTTTCTATCTAGGCTCGCAGGTAAACAAAATAGTAACAAGTAAGCTAAAGTCATAATAACAAATATTATAACTACCTGTTAAAAAAACTATAAAATAAACGGACAGTAAAACTTATCTCTAAAAAACTATCACTAATTCACTAAAAAAACTCAGAGTGATTTAAAAACTTATCACTAAAAAGTATAAAATAAAAAAGAAAAACAAAAACTTCAAATTAAAAACTAAACAGAAAAATTAAATATTATTATTTTTTATTTAAAAAAGAACCGCCTTCAAAAATCCAACTGAAAAGTATAAAATAATTTTTATTTATTTTATTATGTACAATTCTATTCAACTTCTTCTTTTTGAAGTCGGTGCCAAACAGACAAATCCAAAATGAAAATTGCTACATAGAGAAAGCCATACGAATAATAAATCAATCGATAGTGCCTCAACAACAGTAGGTAACACAATCGCGCTCAAAAATCAAGACATTTCATCCGCTCGCAACGACGACGTCGCTTTATAAAGGATGGAATTGGGGGACAGTGAGCGGTGCTTAGCCTGGTGTGCATGCGTCGCACTCCGCAGAGAAATTATCATAATATACATGTCACCGTAAAACTGTAAATACTAGTAAATTATAATTTTAGATAGATAGCGAGATAGTAAACTAACGTTAGGTTAGGTTATGTAAGATTATCAGATTTCAAACTAACGGAATTAACAATTCGACAGAGACATGCATGCACCGAGTTGGCACAACCAATACTTCTAACACT
Organism: Bedellia somnulentella; assembly: GCA_963576735.1. NCBI lineage: Eukaryota > Metazoa > Arthropoda > Insecta > Lepidoptera > Bedelliidae > Bedellia > Bedellia somnulentella. Next base: position 401 of record CAUYWD010000230.1, on the reverse strand, counting down.
TTGTAAAAAGACGATCGAGAATCTAAATCACTACATAGTATAAAACAAAGTCGCTTTCTCTCTCCTTGTCTGGGATATAGGGACATCCTTATGTATACTTTAATCTGTAAAACTACGAAATGAATTTTGATGCGATTTTTTTTATCAATTGATTAAAAAGGAAGGTTTATAAGGATGACATACGCTGATGGGGTGGAGAACTCACTCAACTTGGGCGGGCCACTAATATTCGTTCTTCTTTGTCATGAAAATTGGTTTGGCACCGACTTCAAAAAGAAGAAGTTGAATAGAGTTGTACATAATAAAATAAATAAAAAATATTTTATACTTTTCAGTTGGATTTTTGAAGGCGGTTCTTTTTTAAATAAAAAATAATAATATTTAATTTTTCTGTTTAGTTT